>JAOQMK010245513.1:0-10701 GCA_027564415.1 Erythroxylum macrophyllum
GAAATTTGAATGTGACTGAGTTTGAATAGGGAGCATGAGACCAGATAGTATGAAAATGGATTTAAGATCAAAAAAAAATTATATCAGAATTTCCGGATTAGTCTAAGGTATCCAACGCTATCAGTTTGAGGGAATCTGTAAGTAGTTGGATTTCGGAAACTGGATCCAACAAATTCTATCTTCTGAAGGCTCAAAAATGGAACAGAAGACAGAAGATGAACAATAACTTCATCTTAGAACTTCGTCTTAGATGAACAGTAATTTCGTCTTAGATAAACAGTAACGTCGTCCTAAAACTTCGTCTTATATTAGAACTTAGTCTTAGATAATAGTAACTTTGTCTTAAAACTTTGTCTTAGAACTTCGTCTTAGATGAACAGTAATTTCGTCTTAGAACTTCGTCTTAAAACTTCGTCTTACTTTTGCACTCTCCAGAACATCTCCACTTATAAAAATCATAACTTTCAGCTCAGATGTCCAAAATTTTCATACTATATACCGTTGGAAAGATAAAAGAAAGATTTACAAGTTTCCAGAAGGCACCTTTGCTAAAATCTATTTATATCAATCCAAAATTTGCCCCTAAAATTTGAAGATAAATTTTCCATTCATACACCAACGTATTACACCCAATTTTTAACTTCATGAAATTTTGAGACTCTTAAAGGCAGAATTCAAATTCAATGTCTTTATAAGGAATGTAGCCATACGTTTCTAATTTAATCCAAATCAAGAATCATCTCATTTTTATAACTAGAGAAAAAGTTATGGCTAATAGACCGAAGCATACTTAGTGAACATTTTCCAGATCGCTACAAATTTTGTTTCTAAATCTTTCCTTATCTCAACTCATACGAAGATCACTCTTTCTACTCCCTCTACTTCTCATTTTCAATAAAATCACATTTAACATCAATTATACCCAGAAGTTGTCAATAAATGCATATATCACTTTTTATGTGCAAATATTCAATATCTGTGTGCATATATGCTAACATTATGCACGAGCAAGAAAATGTATTTTCTTAATCTCTCTTTGAGCTCCCATGTACTGAAATTTTGGGTTCTCACTCTTAATATGGGGACGGGATGTTACGTACTTTCATTTAGATGCCCAATTTTATTGTTTGTTACCTATGCTTATGATCTTCTTATATTGTTATACCATGCATATCACCTAAATTTCATGTCATTTGTTTTTCTGTTATTCATCTATCCTTGTTATCATTATAAGTTGTTTCTAGTATAACTAGAATGATAGTAGGTTTCTTTATATTTATAAGTGGTGCATTATTATTATGACTACAAGTTTATTTATTTTCTATTTTAAGAAAGTGATGATTAGGAATAGATAAGGAGGGACATTGTGATTTAAGAAAGAGATGATTAGGAATAGATAAGGAGGGACATTGTGAAGGATTTTAGATTATCCATATGTATTTATTTTGTCTTGTATTTTGGTTTATGCATTTCTATTCCATATAGACTATAGAAAAATACTAAAAGTGCTTATTTAGCTATGATTTTCATTAAAGTTTGTTTCTTTTACAAGTAAAATTTATTTCTTACTCAATGATAAGGTTTGCAATTTTTATATTAACAAGTCATTGCTAATAAAAGGATAATTATTGCTTTTGTTGTTAGATATTGCTGTTTAAAAAAAATCAACTCATTACCTTTAAAAATTCAAATTATTATTATATATTCATTTAGCATTGCTGTTATAGTTCGTAATTGTAATGTTACATTATTTAAAATTTCAAATAATTATTTTTTAATCAAAGAAGTTTACTTTATTTGATAAT
This sequence comes from Erythroxylum macrophyllum, assembly GCA_027564415.1. Taxonomy (NCBI): domain Eukaryota; kingdom Viridiplantae; phylum Streptophyta; class Magnoliopsida; order Malpighiales; family Erythroxylaceae; genus Erythroxylum; species Erythroxylum macrophyllum. The sequence goes on from JAOQMK010245513.1 coordinate 1,806, forward strand.
ATAAATTCTAATAAAATACCTTTTTTTGTTACTAATATCTTATATGTTCCTTGAATAGGAAAAGAGCCCAACAGAAAGACAAAATCTTCATGCCAACCATAAAAGAGTATCCAACCTGGGTATGATGACGATAATGACTTGAGGCTTTGGATTGATCTTAGGAATGCTAAGCCTAGACCAAAGAATCTCTATGAACTACTAAAAGAAGTTGAAAAAAGAGAATTTGATCCAACTAAGATGATCTATGCCCTCAATTTCTAAGGAGAACCTCAAACCAGTACCATGTATGATGAGGAGATCATATGAGGAAGATTTTCCACCTTTAGAGACCCAAACTAATAAAACCACTGAAGTATCTGTCAGACCATACTTGAGATCTACAGGTATCAATCCACATGGCAATCATGTCCATGTCTCTCCAGCAGAAGAAGTGCTCAACTAACTGATACAAAATGTTATAGCACAAAACAATGCCTTTCAAAGAATCGATTCAAAGCTTGATGGTTTGTCTCAATAGACACAAGACCTAGATTCAAAAGTTGACGCTATATCTTTTCAAGTGAGGCAGTTACATCAACGACTACTTAATCAAGCTACCTAACTTGATTCAAATATGAGAAGATATATTGACCAACATTATTGTGGCCCAGAGTTGTTTAAAAAGGAAAGAGAACTTCAAAAGGTTCGGGAAGAGCTTAAGAGCATTGAGTTAGATATGGCCAAAGAACATTTAAGAGTTGTGTATGATCCATATCCCTCAACATTTTCAACCACACGATCCACCTATAACACCCCATCTTATCCTGATGCTACTGACTTTAGAAAGATTTTCAAGATTTCTTATCTGTTGTTTAGACAAACCCTTTCAAAACCATTAAAACCTTCCAAGACAAACCTGCCAGCAAAAAGATATTTTGTCAAGTTCTAAACTTCCACAAACACCACCACCTTCTCCACCACAAGAAAGGCCTTCCTCTGACACACCAAAATATCCTATGCCTAACCAATAATTCATTGCTACCCTTCAATCAGTACCAGATAGTTCTGATAGCTAAGATTTTGATTCTTTTATAGAAAGCTCCAAAAGCTCATAACAACTTGCAGATCTCATTCAGATATCACAAATGATGATGGTCATTCCACAATCTTCCCACACAGAAGTGGAACCTGAGATTGATGATGCTGAATCAATGGCTGAATCGGTTAGACTATAGGTAACTCTTTCTATAAACCTACTTCAGGTCCATGGTTCACTTTCGATGATGTTCCACCATCAAAATGGAGAGACCGACTATATGAATTCTATGCCTAGAAAGATCTTCAAATGACAAGGGCATATGTCTTTTAGAGACATCTTAACAGAATTTGTCTTCAGAATGACAAGAACTTTAAGAGAATGGTTCGAAAGCCTTAGTGAATACAGGCACATGTAAGTCTTACAATTGACAGAAGCCAGTTCCTTATTAGGTATGATCCATAAAGAGGTCATTGATGATTGTCAACTCATTGATCAACAAAGCCAACATAAATACTTTGAAATGAAGTATTACTCTGTGAATCGAAAAGATCTACAAGAATATTTCCAAAAAATGTTTGAAAAATATTGTATGCTCAATATCTTCAATGATGTCAATCTTTGATACACATTCATTGCTTCCACTCTTGATGAGTTGTAGCCTGAATTATAGAGAATAATCAATTCTCTTCATACAGACATGTCAAAAAATCTCTCTTTAAAGAGACATATCTAAAATCTTTACGTGATTATTGTTTCAGCGTTCAATTTGTTTGACTGCAAAATTTAAATATGTTTTTGACGATATAAAAATTGGATTTCAAAACATAGAACTAATGGTCTCTTTATCTCTGTTCTATAACATGACAAGCCTAGCTTAGCGGGGAAACCTCCAATCTCTAATTCTCTATCGTGGTTGTCTTGTAACAATCAGAAGCTGAGAAATGTTTTGAAAGAAGCAACCATTTGGAGCTTGTCAAGGCCCATTGAACAGTATTCTAAAGTTATCCTGTACCATCTTCTTAATCCTTTTATTTTATGGAAAAGTTCGGACACTTCGCAAACAGAATATCACCATCAATATGTTCCTTGCACACTGCCAATGTAATATTCCATGGAATGATACTTCAGTCTATGCACACGAGTAGTGACTATTGCATTGAAAAAAGATTTGTGAAGAATCCAAACTTCTTCAATAGGTACGAAATTTCATTCATTGCAACTCATCGCATTGGAGACGAGTCAATCTCCACCACTTTCAGATTAGTCTTTGACAGCCTCCAAGGGTCATTTCCTTTTGCACCTTTACATATGTTAAGGTTTTGGTTCACTAGAAAAAAACCATAATTTTTATACCGTACCCATTGAGTAAATGTCCCAACTTTTACATCGTCCACATTTGTATCAGAACATGGTAGTCGAGTCAGCTTGTTGTTTTTTTCTTTAAGGTTAATTGGTTTTTATGATCTGGAAGCGACTTCATCTCTTCTTTATATTTTACCGGGGAACCATGCCTTATCTGTGGTGTCGTGTTTTTGCATGCAACGTCTTTTATCTTGTTTCTTTGTGGAGACACACGCACCATGCACTAAACCTTCGAATAGATTGCAATAATTTAGTGTCTACATTTGCTTTAGGTATTTAAAGCTTTCGTTGGGTCTGAAAATGGAGAGACTGATTAAAAAAGTTAATCTTATGGGAACGTTTTTGGGGCACATCATACCTGGCTTGGCCTTGACCCTTCTGGGTTTATGGCATACCACGAACACCATCAGAGCGTACTGCTTCAAAGGCTCTGCTAACTTTACAGTCAAGTTTTGGTATCCATTTTATGGCCCTCTTTCCAGACTCAAGCACTTGGAACTCATCTTCATTCTCTCTTGCTCAATCTTAGCTATTCTGGCCCAAATTTTGGAGTTCCCTGTCCTCCATTTAAGTTTCAAGCCCGTTAACTTGGAACATGCTACCATGTTCCTTCACCTAGCCATATTTGCAGGTTTTACTCTTTCTGCAGAGGTATCTCAAACATCAAGCAACCTTTCCGGGGTCACTGGAATCCTTGCAGCTTCCGTTTTTGGTCAAGAGCTTTTTCTGCTACATTTTCACTCAACTGACCATGTTGGACTTGAAGGCCATTATCACTGGTTATTGCAAATCATTGTGTTTGTCTCCGTAGTGACAGCTTCAGCTGCTGCTACCTTTCCAGCCAATTTCCCTGCAGCTCTCGTTCTTTCAGTCTCAGTTATATTCCAAGGATGTTGGTTTATGAACATGGCACTTATGCTATGGCATCCTGGATTTGTTCCCGAGGGTTGTTTTATGCAGTTGGACGAGACCAGTTTGGGTCATATGCATGGTGATGTGGCTTGTAAATCAATTGATGCAGATATGAGGGCCAGAGCATTAGCAAACTTGCAATTCAGTTGGATACTTCTTGGAATCTTGCTCTGCACAGGGTGCATTTGCCTCAAATTAGCTCGAAACTGTGTGCCAAGAGGCCAGTCAACCGAGTATGAGCAACTTCGCAATAGGAGCACGGATGTCTCAATTGCCATTGACAGTTGCAAGACATCTCGTATCTGAAAAAACGACTTGTGTCCAAAAGGGGATTGCCTTAGCCACGGAACTTCTAAATCTTGATATCCATCCAAGTGGGATATGACCCTCATATCCTATGTTTTATGGAATGTTATAATAATAAGCCCGCTTGAGGCTAGTGAGAATGAAGTCGTAGTTTCAGACAACACATAACTATAAAATCAGACACCAATTTTTCTGCAGCAAAGTTACTTTTCATTATGTTGGCTGACCATTGATATTAACACGACACAAAATTTAGCGTAGGAAAAAGCCAAGCAATGACTGAAATGCAAAGGTATTTTGTCAAGCTTGCTAATTAATCCCAGTTGCAAATCTGCTAGAGCTTCCCTTTTCCTGAGCGGTAACACAAATAGACTATGGAAGGTAGTATCAGTCCAAGGACAACATCCATTTCTTCTTGTGTTACTCTTACTCATGCTAACAGGAGCATCCAGACAGTCCATAGAATCCGTGATCCCGAGGGAAAACATTAAATTAAATCAAAGGCTTGTTGAAAGTTTCAGGTAGAGAATTTGGAAGGTTAAGACTAAATGCTACAGATGTTCTTCCTGCAAGTACACTCGTTATGACAATAGCAACACCTTTTACTGGACAGGCACTAATTTCTATTAGCAAGTTTTTATAACCAGATCTCCCTTCATATTACTTTGCCCCTGCTACCGGTTGGAGAATCATCTTATAAACGGAAAGCACATAACAGTGCTTTAGATCCAACAATGTATCTATAGATTTCAGCTTTCATGATCAGGAAAACAGGAATTGTGACTTAAAAAGGCTAAAATTGTGGCGTTGGAATTTGATTTCCTGATGTCAAGTATTGGTGAAGTCACTTAAATTTGACAAAACAAGTTGGAGCTTTTCAACAGATGGTTTCATGTAACATACTTCCAGGATTGCCAAAATTTTACTCATTTCCGAAAGAGACGGATAACCTGTCACAAGAATCCTATTGCGAGGATTCAGAAATTCCTAAATTTTCTCTAACCTTTGTATCAATAGTTTTAATTGTGCATCACAAACAGCAAGTGGCCCAATTCTTGTTGAACAGTTACAACGAGTTCCAATGTCATAAAGAAAGCATCTCTGATCAACTTTTGTGCTTTCAGACAAGCAAGTTAAGATTCACATCTTTATCTCTTGACAGAGTTTCCAAATGGAATATCCAGACCAATTGATTTCCAAATAAATTAAATATCAGAGCTAAAGATAACAAGGATTACGAAATCAGTTCAACAGCTGAAGAATTCTCAGTCTGCCTCCTCCAATGACGCTTCAATGCGGAGAAGAACAAACCCAACAGCAACTCCAACAAGAACCAGACCATTCATAATTGCAGCAATCCTGAAAATCTCAGCAACAGCACTGCAGGTTGAAGAGAATGCACCACCACTTCTGCCATTGTCTTTTGATGGAGCTCTCAATGAGCTCACAACATTTGCAAATGACTGCTCAGTGCTCACTGGTAGGCCTAATGAGATAACTCTGTTGTGAGCTTTTAGCCCATCAAATGAATTCACTCCTGCTATGTACCTTACGTTCATGTTCTTCCTCCTAGGACAGGTGAGCGTGGCAGCAGCAAATGTTGCTGGGGTGAGTATTGCTGAGGCTGTTGCCATTTCTGTGTGTAGCCCAGAACCTGGAACAATCAAAGAACTGAACTTTTAAGATTACAAATCCTTGTAGAAAGGCGCTTACTTACTTTGCTGTAGGATGAAAGAACTTCTAGTTTCAAGACAGAGAATGATGAACAAACCCGTGTATGGTAATCTTTCTCAGTTTAGTGATTGGTAGTAGGGAGAGGCTTTGTATGGAGATAGGTGGATAAGGTCGGACAGATGGATGGTTGCCAAGTAGATTAGATGAACTTATATTTCTAAGGGCAAGTTGTTGTGCAACTTTAAATGCTGGCCAAGAAAAATTTAGACCTCAGGTCTTATTTGGAAAGATTGACCACAAGCTTAAATAATGAGAACTAGTGGCATGCTCAACCGATCAGGATCGTTGAAAATTGAAATCAGTCGCTTCCCTGGACATACGTTATTGACAACATCACGTTTCACTCAAGAGGCTAGTGGATAAAAAATAAAAATTCAAATAGAAATCTGTGAAAATTTAAAAGGTCCAACTTTGGTGATTTTTGTCGTTTCCAGGTAGGAGAATTGTTAATTGAACCGTAAATTCTTAAAATACACAAGCCTATAGTCGGATGCAATTGGGATCTTCCATGTCTGTTGTATTTTCAAGGAAATCTGTCCACACTTTTATTTCATTTTATGTTATTTAAAAACAATTAAACCAAACTATACTCAAAAATGCCTATCAAGCTCATTATTTGGATAGAATACTCACAACCTACTTGGTTCAAAGAATAGAATAGATAAGAAATAGAATAGTTATTTGTTTGTGAACCGCAAGTGTACGGTTGTCGAAGTGAGTAATAAATCGGTAAGATCCAAATCGTGTCCACAAGGATCATGAGAAAGTTCAAATCTATACTAGCTAACAGCGTTTGAAATTGAGTTGGGTGAAATTTTGAGAAATTAAAAGCAATGCAAAGAATTATTAAAAACTCAAAGGAATTTCTAAGCAACTACCAAATTTAATGCAACCAAAATAACTATGAATATAATAAATCTATGCAATAACTAATTAAGAAAAGAGTGCAACAATTGACTAATTAAAAGTATTAACGTCAATGGGGAATGACTTTCTCTTGGGGAATGATATTTTTGTTAATCTTAATATTGAATTAGTTATCCTCCACAAATGAACAATCCTAACCTTGTATGTGAATTTTAAGAATAATTAATCTTTTTCTCCCAAAGGTGAATTAATCTATCCACTCTAGACATTACTTAGTAATCTCTTACTTAAGTTCTTTCTAGAGTTTCCTAAGTTCCAAACCCAAGAGAAATTAAGGTTCTAGCCATAAGCCATCGTGCCAAGCAATCCAAAAGCATAAATCATAGACAAACTCATGAAGGAATCAAATTGAAATGAAGAACAACGCTCCAAACTGCTGCAAAACAGCTTGCTCTTCAATCTCCTTTGCATGGCTGCGTTGTTGTCGTCTGGTGGCTGCTTTGTATTACGTCTGGAGGTTGTGTTGTCTTGCGGTGGAGTGGAGGCTGCGTGCGTGAGTGCTAGGTGGAGGTTGCGTCTATTGTGAGTGGAATGAAGTCAATATCTATTGTGAGTGGAATGAAGTGGAGGCGTCAAAGTGGGGGTTGCGTTGTTGAATGGAGTGGAGGCCGCATGTTTTATTGGTGGAGGCTGTGTTTCTGTGAGTTTGTATAGTGTGTGGCATCTGAGTTGTGTGAATGGAGTGGGGGTTGCTGTGTGCTTTCAATGGATATTCTGTTGTCCCCCAAATGAGGAACTGCTACCTTACTTATTTTCAAAATGCTGGACCTCTCCCCCTTTTTCTGAATATAGTTGTTTTCTGCCAACACACAAAGTATGTTAATGTCTGAAGAGAAGTCAATTTTCCAATCCCACATGGCATATGGGTCAAACTGCCACAGCTGTAACAGTCCAAATGCCGAAGATTAAGCAGCTTTGTAATACCAATTGGCAATTCCTTAAGCCCTTCGCATAAGCAAAGTTTAAACACTTGCAAATTTTATAGACAACAAATAGAGCTTGGAAGGGCTAAAATTTTGAATCAAACACTTGCAATCACCTAAATTTGGAAAAAATAGTTTCCCACTCTGACTTCTCAAAACCTCATGCTTGTTGTCTTGGCAAAAGAAATGTCTGCAAACTCAACGCATTATAAAAGTGAGACCGAACCCTCCTTTTGCTTGGTTGCTTTTTCACCCATTGCATAGTCTTCAATTTGCTGTTGGTGTATGGCATTTTGTGCATTCCAAAATTGCTATCTTTTCACTCTATTTTTTCAAAAACTCCTAACACTCAAAGATAATATAAAAACATCAATTTAGCGTAATATCTATCCCAAAATATTGCACAACTTACCTACATTAATGTATCACATAAAAGCTTATCAGCATCTCTATTAAATACCCCCACACTTGAACTATTGCTTGTCCCTAAGCAATTTAAACAAAATAAAAAAAATTCATCAATTCATTTTCAAAGAAAATCGAGCGTGTGTATTCATTCAAACTTCAGCAAACTCAAGCTTTGAGCTACTACAAATATCATAATTTTTTCATCAATGCACATAAACAAGGTCAAAAGCAAACACCATTGATCAAAGGCACATATAAAATTTAGATGGATTTTCCTCGAATCACTCAAGTGTTTAGAGTCAGTGTTTTACTCAAGAATCCCTCTAATAGACTACACTACCATAGGCTTGCATATTTACCAATTCTCTACCACATAAAATACACACCAATATGGATCAAAAGGACTTTTATTTAGGGTTATAATGGGGTTTTGGGTTAAGGTAGGATAAAAAGGTCATCGGTTAATTCACAAGCATTAACAAAGCACTAAGTAAAAGGGACAATTAAATACAAAGTCTGAGATATGCAAATGAATACATAGGACTACTACTACTAATCACTAACTAATGCTATTATGTTTGATTCTTTTTTTGTTCTTTCTTTGTTTTTTTTATTTTTTACTTTTTCTTTCTTTTTCTTGATTTTTTTAACTTTTTCTTTCTTTTTTCTTTTTAAACTAAAAACAAGGAAAAATAATAAAAACATGAGAAAACAAAAGCAGCATAAATCAATAAAATATGAGTAGGAATACCTCTATAAACATCTCAGAATAACAAGTAAGCTCAAAAGTCCCAAACTATAGACCAAATGATCAATTAACACTTCATTATACTCATGATTGGGCAAGGCTAGTGGAGTTTTGGGTTTTTAAGTGTTTATTTTGAAATCAAAAAGGGTAAAGGTTCAAAAAGGGTTGCAAGGGATAATGTATAAGGTGGGTCATTTAAGCTAATGGGTTTAATAAAAAGAATGCCTTAATCATTTCCATAAAGCATGCATCTTGTAGTTTCAAATCGGTTTAATGTAAGTTCTAGAGGTAATCTTTGAAGTGAACCACAAGTTAATACAGTAATAACCAACGCACAAGAAGGGGGGTTGAATTGTGTATACTTTTTTGTTTTACCCTCTTCTTCTAAAAAATTGCTTAATTCAGAACACAAGTAAGTAATAAAGAAAGTTAAGAAATTTTGGACACAGAGATTTTATCCTGGTTCACCCCAAACCGTGGGTACGTCCAGTCCTCAGAAACTTTTCTGAGATTTCACTATCTTCAAAACTTTACAAGTATTCTTTCGACGAGCCTCTT
>JAOQMK010245598.1:0-10694 GCA_027564415.1 Erythroxylum macrophyllum
CAAAGTTTCTGCCTAATCTTAATGTTCCAAAACAGTACAACATTTTTCCAAAGAGCATAACTTCCCATTCCCTTTGCTAAAAATTCCAAGTTTTATGTCAAAAGAAAGATCAAAACATGTTCTACAACGTTCATGAACAAGTCAAAAGCAAATTTAACCTCTAAATAGGTCCAATTCTCATCCAAAAGTTTCTGCCCATATGAGTTACCCTGAACAGTAACACAATATTCTAAAAATCATAACTCCCTACCCAAATGTCCAAAAAATCCATATTTTTATTCCATGAAAAGATCAGACAACGTACTACAATTCTCATGAAGGACTTAGGAGCAAATTGCATTTCTAACTAGGGCAACATTTCACATGATTGTTGCTGCCCTGTTTCACATTGTGAAATCAGCATATTACCTAAACCAAATCCAAACTTTACAAATTCATAATTTCCATAAGACCATTTGGGCTAATTAAAATCACAACAGCCCAGAATTTGGTTTCAATGTACAATCATCACAAAACCTACACTTAGCATATTTCTAGCACCAATCACATTAACATCTAAAAGTTAACAGGTCAGTACTCTCAACCTAGGTATCGAAAAATTTCGTACTTAGTGGCAATAGAAAGATAACGAGAAAGTCTTCAAGTTTCATGAGGACCAAATTAGCAAAATTTGCCTCTAACACCCTAGCGAACTTCCTCAAAGTTTCAGGTCTTCAATGTTCGTATCACTGTTTAGGCAGCACATATAACCCACTTTCAAGGCCAGATTCAAACCCCTTCAAGCCACAATTAAGCATCACTTCCTTCACAAAAAAAGTAACCAAACTTCTCAAGTTTAATTCCAGCCAACAAATCACCTCAATTGCTCAACCATATAAAAAATTATGATCAAAACATTGAAACCTAAACAAAACAAAATTTCCATATTTTACACCTAAACCAAATCTTATCATTCCAATACCACTTTTCATTCAATTCACTTCACATATCAGCTATTACTCAATCACAACCTATCCTTAAACATTAGTCCAAAAAATTTCAGCACACGCACCCCCCCTCCTTCATCCATCATTTTCTACACTTATCTTACTCAAATTTCACTTCCAATCATCTTAATTATCTCTACTTATATTCATTAAATTTTACCTCATCAATCATCAATCAATCATCAATTAAATAACCAAATTATATACCCACATACACCTACAAAATTCTCATACAATTTGGTGCATAAACATCACAATTAATGCATTTAATTGACAATACAAGACATAAGACTCCAAGCTTACCAAATAAATCTTCAAATCTTCCAATCTTCCAATTTATCACAAACTTCCTCACTCTCACTCACCATATACGATCATCATCATCTTGAGAGAGTAGAAAGATTAGGTTGAACTTTTGTTTTGTGTTTTTAAGACCAAAAGAGGAGCAAGCAATGAAGAAGGAGGTAGAACAAAGAAGCAAGCAAAAATCAAGAAGGAGAGAGGGAGGAGAAAGCTACGAAGATGGAGAGAAAAGTATGAAGAAAATGCTCATTTGCCTTCTAATTATGAAAGTGTCGTGGAAGTCAAGGCAAAAGGGGGGTAGGTTGCTTTTAATTGAATGAAAGGCTTAATACATGGTTAAAATAAGTGACAAGTGTCACAAGTGTAAAGCATTAACTTGGTTCCTTCAATTTTCACTCTAATTTTTTCCCAAATTCTAATGGCTCAAAACAAGAAATGCTAAAATCATGTATCTAAGTTTTCAGTGCCATTGGACAATAATTTTCAATACCGAAAACCAATCAGTCCGCCACTTGGCGATTTTTTCGGTTCGAAAATTTCCTAAATTTCCCCAAAAATATAAAACACATAACAATCCACTCCAATTAAATATTCAAGCACAAAAACCACATTTTCCACAACAAAATCACATTTAAGCACATATACCAGGAAATATCTTGAATGCATGTACAGTCATTTTCATGTGCAAATTTTACTATTCACATGTAGGGGTATGCATGAATATTTCAAAATAATTCTAAACACTCTCAGCCCTTTCCAAATTACTATTCTACTCTTCCCATCGGGGGTGGGATGTTACACGCAATCTTTGAAATTTTTTTGATAAATTGCCAATAGAATCCTGCATTACCAAGAAAAGAGCGAACTTCCCACACAGTCGTGAGTTAAGGTAAAGATCTGATAACATCTATCTTAGCCTTATCGACCTCAATTCCCTTAGATGACATTGTACTACCTATAATTATGCCTTGATCAACAATAAAAATGGCATTTTTCATAATTTAAAACCAAATTAGTTTCAATGAAACATTTAAACACTTTCTCAAGGTTGATAATGCATGTTTCAAAAGATTCTCCATAAATTGTAAAATCATCCATGAAAACTTCCATACAATTCTCTACAAGGTTAGAGAAAATACTTACCATACACCTTTGAAATGTCGCTAGTGTGTTACACAACCTAAATGGCATTCTTCAGTAGGCAAAGGTGTCGAATGGACATGTGAAAGTTGTTTTCTCTTGATCCCTTGGTGCAACCAAAATCTGGTGATACCCTAAATAACTATCTAAACAGCAATAATGAGATATACCTGCAAGTCTTTCAAGCATTTGATCAAATAAATGGAAGCAAAAATTATATTTCCTAGTAACTGAATTTAGCTTCCTATAATCTATGCAAACTCTCCACCCATTTTGAATACGAGTGGGTATCAACTCACCATCACTATTTTCTATCATAGTTACCCCAGTTTTCTTTGGAACTACCTAGATTGGACTTACCCAGTTGCTATCTGAAATGGGATAAATGATTCCAGCATCAAGAAGCTTCAAGATTTCCTTTTTACCATTTCCATCATGGGTGGATTCAAATGAATTTGGGGTTGCCTTACCTCCTTGGCTTCATCTTCCATCAATATTTGGTGCGTACAAATAATGGGACTAATACCTTTTAAATCACCCACTGTCTAACTGAAAGCTTCTTTATGTTGCCTTAACACTTGAATCAATTGATTTTCCTGCAAAAGAGTGAGTTTATTAGAGATTATAGCAGGTAACGTATCTTGCTCACCCAAAAATATATACTTTAAATGGCTAGGAAAACTCTTCAACTCCAACGTAGGTGGCTGAATCAATGAAGGTAAAAGCTTGGAACTATTTCATGACAGCTCCACATACGACAATTCCTTCATCACTTGTTAGTCTTTCTCCAAATGACAAAACAACACTCAAGTTTGTTATTAGGCAGTAACGATTCTGTAATTGTTTGCCACTATGATGCGTCTTCTATCTCTAAAATTGTTTCAAGTTCATCTCTTCCATTTAATGATGAATTTTCCTGCGCCCAAGTGTCAATAAAGTCCACAGAAACAACCTGTTGTTCGTCATCTAGAAATTTCATGGCATTGTATATATTGAATTTAATTAATTCACCATCAAATTCCATAGTCAATGATCCATCATGAACATCAATTTTTGTTTTAGTGGTTTTTAGGAACGACCTTCCAAACAAAATTGGGGTTGAAGAAGATAAATTATCACTCCCCATCTGCAAAATATAAAAATTAGCCGGAAAAAGCATTTCACCCACTTGAACTAAGATATCCTCTAACATGCCCTTTGGATAAGCATTTAAATGATCCTCTAATTAAATCACTACATTAGTTTCTTTGAGAGGCCCCACGTTTAAAGACTTGTAAACATCATAAGGCATGACATTTATTGATGCACCTAAATCTAACATAGCTTTTTCAATTCCCAAATCACCAATTTTACAAAGGATAGTGAACATATCTAGGTCTTGACACTTAGGTGGTAGCTTTTTCTTCTGCAATATGGTTGAAACACTCTCCCCCAATTTCACTTTCTCATCAAATTTCAATTTCTGTTTAGAAGTTCAGAGTTCCTTAAGAAATTACATAACGGGGGGATTTGTTTAATGGCGTCAAGTAAAGGAATATTTACCTGTACTTTGCTGAAAGTCTCTCATATCTCTTTCCTTTGCTCCTCTTTCTTTGCTTTGGTGAATCGACTAGGAAAAGGGGGTTGTACAACAAAATTCTGCAAACTTGTCTGTGTCTTCTCTGGTTGATTAGGTGCTTCGTTTGTTTCTTCATCTTTGACTTCTCTCTTGGAGATTTTTGGAGATAGTTCCTTCAATTCCTTACCACTCCGCAACATGACAGCTTTGGCAGTTTGTTTGGGATTAATTTCTGGTTGAGCTAGAAATTTTTCAGAATTTTGTGGCTCCAACCATTTGATGGTTTTTGCCATTTGACTCAATTGATTTTCAAGATTTTGAATACTAGCTTGAGTATTTCGCTGAAATGTCACAACGTTAGTAGCCAAAGATTTAACTATATCTTTCAAAGAAGACTTACCTTTGGAATTGGATACCATTTGTAGATGTTGTCTATGTACATATGGTTGCCTAAATTGCTGGAAATTTAAAGTAGCTTGTTATCCTTGAGAGTTCTCATTATGCAAATTTGGATGGTCGTGCCAACCCAGATTGTAGGTGTTAGAGAATGGGTCATATTTCCTTTGATTTTGTCCAGCAAACCCTCCCATGACATTGACTTGTTCAGTACTTTCTTCTCGCAAAACTGGACATACGTTAGTTGATTGTACCGACATCAAACATTTTCCACATACCTTTGCTTCTTCTTTCTTTGTAACTATAAGTTGTCGCACCAAAGATGTAAGATCATCTAATCTTTTCACCTCATTTATGTGTTTTGAACTATGAGCAGAATGTATCCCGAATTGTTATGTATTGGAAGCCATATTCGCTATCAAATCTCTTACGACTGTCGGTGTTTTATCAACCAAAGTAATCATATAGTATTTTATTCCTTGAAGATAGCTTAAGACTTTCTTTGTAACTTTTTGATGGTCAAGAAAATAATAATCAGAGTATCCAGTCACTTTTAACGGATTAGATCTTTTATATATAATCATATAGTCTTTTATTACTTGAAGATAGCTCAAGACTTTCTTTGTAACTTTCTAATGGTCTATGCCATGATTACTTTAATATCTACCTAGCATTCTAACCATGAAATTAATATCATGACTCAAGCATGTTTGCAAATACATCAAACTAAAAATAATAGAAGTATATTGAATATAATCATTTTGTTTACATTCCATGTCATTCTTTAGACATTGCATGAGACTAAATTTATCCCCTTTTTGTATTGGGACAAGCCTTATTGAATAATTTTCATATTAAATCTCTCAATAATTCTTTGGATATAGTGTTTCTAAGACAAGCATACTAGTCTTTATGATCTATTTCAAAATATTGATATTTCTATCACATATGATACCTCTCCCATATCTTTTATTTCAAAATTCTTAGAAAGGAAATATTTTGTCTTATACAATATGTCAAAATCATTAGCAAAGAATAAAATATCATCAAAATATAGAACTAGGAATATACATCAATCAACAATACTTTCTTAGAAACCAAAATATGTTATGGTATCATTAAACTTAATATACCATTATTGAGTAGCTTGTTTAAGTCAATATATTGATTTCTTAAGTTTGCACACCATATGACCTCTCCTTCTATGAAAAACCTTCATGTTGATAAATATAAACTTCCTCCTTAAGATCACCATTCAAAAAAGTTGTTTTCACATCTATTTTTTATATAATTGATTTGACTTCACTTTAATAGTGAATTATGTTAAAATAATTTAACAATTAATTGATTCAAAGGTCTTTCTATATATTTCTAATACCATAAATATTTTAGTAATTTTAAAATACGAGTATCTTTTAGAAAATTACAATTCATAAGGTAGGAATCGATGGTGTGTTGATCATGTTCTAAATAAGAAGGAATTTATAAATGATGATATTTCAAATATAATAGAGTTGTCATCTTATCTTACTAGGAAAATATAGAGTAATATGTATAGGCAAATAAGTTGTAAAGTCCTAAACCGGCGAGGATGACAGTTGAGAATCAATTACAAAATGTTTGTCTAAATGGCTTAGGGACAACAATGAGCCCAGGTTCAAGTGTTTTTAATGGGTTGGCCTATGGGTCAAGATCAGGTCTAGACCGGCTCAAGGTCTGTCCAACTCTTCAAGACAAGATGATATTGTTTTATTTAGAAGAGTTATGCCTCGAGCAGGCCTAGGCTTAAGTAGTCTAGACCCAAACCCAATTAAAAAAATATGTTACTTTACACTTACAATTTTTAAAATATTATTTTAAAAAATTAGCCCTAAAATGTTTACTTAGGTCTATACTAAATTTCATATTCCTTTAAAAAAATAAGGAGGGTAAGCTGATAGGAGTATGAATGTAAAACTAGATCCAGGAAAATTAAAAATAGATAATTTTATAAAAATTTTAAGTTGAAAAAAAATTAAAAGAGTTACTATAAATGTGACACCAACATATACCTCCTGGGAGGATATTGCAAGTGCCACATACACAGAACATACATTGAACCGAAACAGATCGAAAACATACGAAATATACGAAACATGTAGACATGCATTTCCAGAATCTCAGACAAACATACATTACATGACATAATTTCATAAACCAGCCTGAATTAAGGTTATTACAAACCTTCAATAGAATTCAAAAGTCATACACATCATATACAAGTCTAAAAACAAACTCAAAATACATTTTTATCAAAACAAAACTCAGACTTCATTGGCCATTGCGGTTGACTTGTCCCAGTCTTTTCGTCCTTCTCTCTCAACCTACACGGGAAAAATCCACCGTGCTAAACATATAGCTTAGTGAGTAATAACTAATCTTTGCATGAAGTGATAACTCGTCATACTGAATCATATAATAGCATAAACATGCATTAAAAGATTTCTTTATCAATAAATCAGACATAGTGCATCTCAGAGTAGATTTTATAATTAACAGAACTGAATATAACAAGAGGGTATAAACCCTTCAAAAATCAGAACACAATTTTGTTTGTCAAAATCAAACATATATCAAATACAAAATTAGATGATTGTTGATCCATTTACAGAAGCGAGTAACGAGACTTATATAGAAGATACCGAAGTCTCGACACCAAAGTGTCACAAGAGAGACCGAAGTCTCGATACCGAAGTGTCACAGGAGAGACCGAAGTCTCAACACTGAAGTGTCACAGGAGAAACCAAAGTCTCGACACCTAAGTGTCACAGTAGTAGCTGTAGACCCTTCTAAGCATGCCTATTTACCTATAACTAGGACTCAACAGTTTTAAAACAAAACATAGTCATTTCAGACATTTCATGTACAACGCAAGTAGTCAATCATATTTACATGCAAGTAACACTTCCAATGATATAAACATGCATCAAATGCCTCAGGAAATCATTTTCCAGAATTTAAAACACAATTAGCATAAATCAAATTCAACAACCAGAACAAAGTAAGGTGTGACCATCTACGATTACTCACTATCGCTCCCTTTCGTTTATTGCTTTGAAGTTCCGGAAATATCTAGAAGTGATTGCTCTACTTGCCCTTCTATATACAATCAAACATAAGTTCATATTACCAAATTTTTCATATAACTAAACAAGCATTAGTATGAATGTATCCTATAACATGCATGTTTAATGACATAGTCCAGCTTTGTTTTCAAATCAGACTTTCGGGCCTACTTTGGATTATCATTTATATCAAGAAAATGGAGTATTTAAGTAACACTTTCTTCTAGAAAAATTTTCACCCTTGTTTTAGGTTTCTAATGACACTAGAATCATACAATGTGGCTCTATATACTGAAAGTTATACTCAAAAGATTTCAGACTATTTTTACGCTACAACAGAATTCTTAACTCAACTTAAAATCAAAATTTTAAAATTTTAAAACTAGAATTGTAATTTTATCACTTCATGAAAGTTGTGGAATTATGTATCTAGTTTAATTTGAATTAAGAACCAACTCATTTGGAGATCCACAATTCAAGATATAATCAAAATACTGAAGCATATTAAATAAAAAATACTCTAGTTCATAACATTCCAATAGACTCCTTCACTTTCATCCAATGAATCTTTTTCAAATCAATTCGAATGGATATTTTGACATAAAAACTGAGGCTTTTGGGCAAAGTATTCTTCTAAACAAATTTCCCTTATGTCTTAAATTTCTAATGAACTATAGTTCATATAATTTGATTCATTATTCCAGAAGTTATACTCAATATACTACAGACTGAGTACATTTGAAATTTTAGCTAGTGAATGATCATGCACTCAAAGTTGTACAACTCATATCTCTTAATGCCAGTTTTCAAAAATTACAAAATTTATACCAATTTAAATCTAAGAGAATAAGTTACAACTTTGGTGAAGACACCTTAGTCTGATTCGACCTACATAAATACATTTTATTCAATAACAATAGGACATGATTTTTGTCCTTGGTAGTTCTACAGCCTAAGCCAAGACTCAATTTCATGCCAATTTTGGAAGTCTTAGAGACAGAATTAAAATTTGACTTCTTCAAGAAAGTTGTAGAAATATGTATCAAGTTTAATCTGAATTAAAATTCATTCAATTTGGATACCTACAGGGCATGATATAGCTAAAATATCGAAACCTATCCAGTGTATCTACTCTTTCCAACCAGTTTCTAGCACATACCTAACCTCAATTCTTTCTTTGTTTAGTACATGTTTGCTCCATTTCAAGCATCAAACAATACATGTTATAATATAATAACAAGTCTATAATTCCCTTACCTTACTAAGATTTAAATTAAAATCCAATATTCCAACTAATCCAAGCTTCTAAACATCCAACATATACCTATGTTTAATGTGCAACTTTTAGCCTTAGCATAACAATAGTACGGAAAATTAATAGATTTTTTTTTGAAATTCAAGAGCTTACCAAACATTCAAGTGATGACAACCCAAGGTCCAGCAGAAATTCCAAAAGTTAGAGAGACTAAGCAAGTTTCGATGGAGAGAAGTAAAGAAGATGAAGAATGAACCTCTCCACCGTGCCTTGCTTCATCACCAACTAGGTGTCACTATCTTAACATGCCATGAAACACCAAGGCAAGAAGCCCTTTTGCCCACCATTTATGATGCCACATGTCTCCAATATGTCATGCCATTATTCACATAATGAATGATGCCACTTGTCCTCCCCTTATGCTACCAAATGTCTCACATTGAATGGTGCCAAATGTAATAAATTCGTAGGCTTAATCATACTAATTTTTATGTACAAAATTAACTTGTCATTTGATAATTTTCCTAGTAAAAATATAAATTTAAATTCAATTTACTAATTATAGTCCATCAATACCAAAATTCAAGTCATATGCCTTTCCCATTCAAATCATAGCACAATTTTTAACTCCTATCTCACATGTACTTTTATGAACATGGATCATTTCAACTAGGGTATATTTTGGGGCCTTACAATAAATGATTTAAAAATTTAGTGATGAAATATAATTTAAAAAGAAGATATTAAGGTACTATTTGAGATATATAAAAATTGAGATAAAATGAAGTGATTTAAATAATTAAGCGTGATCGATGAATCTTAATTTTATATGACTTTGAAACACTGTCACAATTAGGTGTAAAAGATCCATGAAAATTCTAATATGAAGTTGAATAAAAAGGAGTTCATAATATTTATGACATCATAAGATCTAAATGAATGGAATTTGAAAGTGTAACAGCCTAGACCACCCGCCTATAGATATTGTCCACTTTGGGTTGCCTCTCGGGCCAAAGCCCTCACGGCTTTACTCTTCCCACCCTTGGAAAAACGAGTCTGTGAGGGAAAGGTATCTGTACCCCTATAAGGCGTACGTCGTTCCCCTCTCCATCCGATGTGGGATCTCATTATCCACCCCCTTAAGGCCCAACCCTCTTTGGGGTCCAGCATTCTACACTAGCACATCGGGTCGGGAATTGGCTATGATACCACCTGTAATAGCCTAGACCGTTCGTCCACAGATATTGTCCGCTTTGAGTTACCCCTCGATGTAACGCCCCATATTAGGGGTTAGAATATTAAGGAATTTCAATGCATGGTATGCATGGTATGCTTGGCATAATTGAGTTTTTATTTATTTAAGCATATACATTTTTGGACTCATACCAATATTTGTGCATGCATTCATGACATTTCGGGTATAATTGAGTTGTTAACGCGAATAAAATGTGATTGGGCAATTTTGGTAATATTCCGGGTATTTAGAAATTTTGGTGAATTATGGATTAATTGTCTTGGATTATTAAATTGATGTATACTATTATTAATTCTGCATTTTTGGAGACATTTAGGATGTTTTAGAAAGCTATTGAAAATTTGAGATAATTTAGATTAAGAAAAATAAAGAAATTAAGAAACAAATTATGGAGTGAAAAATGGATCAATGAATGAGTGACATTTGGCACCATTGGATGATTGACACGTGGATTGGTTTTATAGGTGACATGTGGCAGCATTTTAATTAGGCAAATGGCATTACATGCACTAAGACATGTGGCTTGATGCATTACCTGCATCAAGACATGTGGCCTGATGCATTACATGCATTAAGACATGTGGTTTGATAAATTAAGGACACCTAGCAAAGTGATCGCGGGCTTATCGTTCAATATTAAAATTGATTCTTGGAAACCGGTCAAATAAAATTTATACCAAGAATTGCAACACAGGGT
>JAOQMK010245714.1:0-10679 GCA_027564415.1 Erythroxylum macrophyllum
AAAGTATCAATTAGGAGTCAACGAGTGCATAAACAGTTAAGAAAATGAGGCCAATTTATAGAGTAAACTTGGCTCAACCAAGTGGGGTTTCGGAAATAGGAGAAGTGAGTTGTTTTATTGCTTGTCCTAGTAGGGGCGTGCCACCCTTGTGGAATATACGTTCAGATGTCACTTAGGACATCGGGCCCGTTACTCACGAGGCCAGGGTGCCCAACAGGTTGAGTGACAATTGTGAGACATACAAAATAACCACGTAGGTGAAGCAAAACCAATTATGCAGTTTGTAATGTTTTTCATTCGGTTTTGTCCAACATCAAAATCACTTAGTTGCATCTATTGAGAAATTGGCTTTTGAATATTACTGCACAGTAATAATTTCAATACTTAGAGAGTGCTTATTCTGTTATCCTTGGTTTTCTTCATCCATTAAGAACTTCATTGCTGGAATTTGAACTAAACCAAGTAAGTGATTTTGATGATGTTTTAGTGGTATTTTGATACTTCATGCATTGGATTGAAACACTGGTGTTATTGGGGTAAAATGAAAACCATGCAAAATTTTATGAGAATTAATAAATCTGGATACTCTGTTTTGTTTTGGAGAAAACTTTTATGTTGACATGCCTGAATCTGTAGAGTTGTTTAAATGTGCTGGAAATTTTGGTGAACCATGATTTTGATGATGGCTAGTGTTAGAGAAGATTATGCATGTGAAGGTATAGTAGTAGAGTTTGGGGAATTCATGTCTTAAATGACTCAAATGAAGATTTGAAATTGTGAATGGGGGAAAATGATGAAAAATTTAAAGTTGCATGTATGATAATCGGATTTTGATGTTTGGCGTGGAGTTTGGATTTTTGCACTATTTATGTGTACTGATGAGTTAAAAATGAAGTACGGAAATTGTTTGCAAGTTATTGGAGTTAATTTATGAAAGATTGAATTTCTGGAAAAATTTCCAGTTGAGAGACAGAGAAGAACATGGAGTTTCAGATTTTGGTGTTTGATTGATAAAAATTGATTCTGATTTATTTGGAGATTGAATTGGAGTTTGAAATAATGAAGAGATAAGTTAGAAGGAAGTGGACAGGTTGGAAATGAAAGATTTATAGGATGAAATGGAGAAAAGAATCAGTGAAGAAGGATAAAAGAAAAGCACCGTCGTGCTTCAAAGAAACCAGAAAAGCACCGTCGTGCTTTTACATGATGGTGATATTTGAAGAAAAATGTCAAATGTCGCGATCATGCAAAAGCACGACCGTGACTTTGTAGAATATGCACGATCGCGACTTTCAATGGTTTTCTTCTGAAGGGATTTTGTCAAACATCCTTCAATCCTTTTGCTATAACTTCTTCACCCAATGTACAAATGACTTGATTCTTCGACCAATAGATTCATAACAAATTGATGTACATCTCCACACAAAAAATCATAGCTTTCTAAAATGGATTGAGTGATTAATTTTAAGGTGAAATGTGACTGTGCTAAAAGATGATAACTAGGATGATGTTCACTGCACATAATTGGGTAATTGGACTATATCTTGATCTAAGGACCTCCAAATAAGATGATTATTAATTGTGATTCAATTAGAGACATAAGGCTATAAGTTGTATGAAGAGATTGAATTCTAATTCGGCCTCTAAGAATTTCAGAATCTGATTGGAAGTTGAGATAAGAATTTTGCTGAAGCTTTAGAACAGTATAAGTAAATTGAGTATAACTTTCAGTATTCTTAACCAAATTGGATGAACGTGGTATCATTGGAAACTTAAAACATTGGAGTACAACTTTATGGGAGGAATTGTTGACTAATTTTGTAATTAACCCTATCAGATTAATCATGCAAAATTGACCATATGAATGTAAGAAAAATCTGAAGAGGTTAATTAGGTTATGAAATTAATTGCACATTGTTTTATGTTGGTCCAAATTATAAGTACAAATAAGATTAATGAGGACTTTGATATCTCAATGATTTTATAAGATACTAAGAATTGTCATTGAACATGCATTGTGCATATTTTATATAACTACATGTGCATAAAGGAATACTTATACATTTGTGCAAGAATGTGATATATTGTAAATGTGTTGTGTATGTTTTAGAGAAGCACATCAAAAGCTAGTCGGACATTGTTGGCGCCCTAGTCTCGGTACCTATTACTGAGGCTCTAATTTTCCAAAAATTTTAAACTTCGGAAGATTTTAACTTCAGCAGTGGCGGGTTTGCCGCGGTAAACTATGAAAGTCAAGCAAAATAACCTTTTGGGAAAAATATGCCGCGGCGAAAGTCTGGCGTCGCCGCGGTGAAGTCCCCGAACTTAACGCAGGAAATCCTTTGGGAAAGGTTCGTTGTGGTGTACTCTGGGCCTCACCGCGGTGAAACCTTTGGACAAAACCCAAAACACCAACATTCAACACAAAGTATACATAAATATAATTTTTTCAAAAACAACCATTTTTAACAAAGAAATCAATTATGATCATACACAATCGAAATTACTTCAATTTATCATTTCATTACTAAAGTAAAATATTTTGAAAAACTTTATTTACATATCAAAAGCCACACCATTAGCTTACTACAAAATACAAAATGCACATGAGACAATTGAATGCTTATGCTTAATATGATTCTAAATACCAAAAGTTTCTGAAGTAGCTTAATTACAAAAGTCTTTATTATTGGTGATTGCCAAACTTTGCAAGGATCAATGTTGATCTGCTTTTTCTTCACCTAAGGAGTGGAAGGCAATGGGGTGAGCTGCGAAGCTTAGTGGCTTATACATTTATAGCCATTGGCAACGAGCCATACAATTTAAGCACATATTTATACATATATCAAAGTGTGTGTGTGTGTGTGTGTGTGTGTGTCTCATTTAAACTAGTAATTCAATTATCCACAACTCTAGCTCAAAATTCATATTTCAAAAGTCATTACATAGAACATATCAGATGTAATTATCCATCAAAGAATAACACTCAATTATTCATCATACTCAACAAATCAATGATGAAATGCACAATAAATGGCTTGAGAGTTCTGTGGAACGAAACGGAGAAACTGAAGTTTACACCGTGAACAAAATGAGTCCAAATTCTCAGGATCTCATAGCCTAAAGCGAGTAGCCAGGAGAAGGCTATAGGTCAACGTGCACGTGACTAACGAAACATTCCTCTTTTGACCAAACACAATCAAATTTCAATGCTTAACTCATTTCACACACTTTCATACTTTTCATTCATACAAAATGCCATCACATGTTTCAATGTCATAACTTGATCATAATCACAATTCAATTATATCAAAATGTTATACATCTTTCAATGCATAACATAAGATACATCACAACAATTCACAATTTAGCAATTCAAGCATATGCACATACATAGGAAAAATGCCCATTTACACAATAATCATAAATATATTACCCACCTTAAAATCCTTGCTTAAACCTTGCTCAAAGATGTCTCTCTTCTTGATCCTCTTACTTTCCTTGATTCCCTTTATCAATGACAAAGATTCCCATTCAATAAGAATACAATTTGTGGACCCATATATAGCATATTCACTAAGATAAATTCTAAATACTTAACTCTTCCAAAAGTCTAGACCTTCGGGTCAATTTTCCATTATCATTCTAATCTGATAAATGAAGAAATTTGCTAACACTTCCTTTTAGAAAAATGTTCCTCATTGTCTTAAGTTTCTAATGACACAAAAATCATTCAATTTGGTTTAGTAATATGAAAGTTATACCCCAAACACTTCTGAATTGTTCTTATATTGAAACAATATTCTATGCCCAATTTCCGTCCAAAACTTGAAGTTCTTAGAGATTGAATTAAAACTCAATTTCTTTAGACAATTTGTAGCCCTATGTCTCTCGTTTACTCCAAATCAAAAATCACTCCATATGGATAGCTACAAAAAAAAGTTATACTCAAAATACGGAAGCATGTCTGGTGTTGGAAAGTTCGCTACGGTGAACTTTTACAGAAACATATGTCGGGAACATATTTCGCTACATTTTCTAGTTTTTAATTCCCCACCTTTCACATATAACCAATCTTGTACCAAAACCATCCTTTCTACTTCATTTTCAACTTCATTTCATCTCAATATCATTCACAATTAAATCATAATCTATCTTTGATCACTAACCTAAAATGAAAATGTTTGCCTATACCATTCATCAACAAGTTCCTACATATATTCAACTTCATTTTCACTTCTAAGCATCACTAAAACATGCTTCATTCATCAAATCAAAAAGAAGGATGCTTATACTTACTTGTTTGTCCAAAGCTTCTTCAATCACCATGATAGAAATCCCTAAAAATCAAAAATGATTATTTAGTTCTTTCTTTCTTCCAACACAAACCCCACACAAATCCATTTCTCTAAACCCTTTTCTAACAAAGCAAGAAGGAGAGATGATTACCTTAGCAAATCCTCTTCCTTCTTCTTCTTTCCACGTTTTCTTCCTCTCCCTTTCTTCTTATTTTTGTTTCTTCTCTCTTCTCACGATGCTTCTCTTCTCTTTTCCTTAAACAAGACCACATTTTAGTCTTGTTCTTCTAAAAATACCCCTCCTCTCCTTTGGGCTTCCCATTTTGCCCCCTCTTTCATTTACCTCCTAACTCCTTTAATCTCCTTAAACACCATATTAATTCTAACTTAATTCAAATCTTTCCATCTAATTACAAATCTCTATTTATGCCCATCAAATTAATGACTCAATTCTAAAATAATGAAACAAATAAATCGATAATAATTGAAAAAATTTCAAGGTCCAATAATTCTCCCCCCTAAAAGAATTTCATCCACGAAATCCTTACCTAATTGATCAAGAAGGTAAGATGTTCCTCCGTTTCCCATTTAACTTCATCCCTCGAATAATTTCTTTCAAATGACTAAGTTCACTAGACTCACTCGGTCTTTCAATCCTTTATTTAATCATTCACTTTCTTAACGAGTTCCTCATTATGTTTCAGATTACTCACAATTTTTCCACTTCCTGTGTTGATAACACCAAAACCAAATCATATTGATATTTCTTAACATACCCATATATACCACATTGCGAATCTAAGGCATCTTTCTTGGTAATACTAACTCATAAGTTAATGGTCCGGTTCTTAATATCTTTATATGGACCAATATAATTTAAGTTTAGTTGATTCTTTATCCTAACCTTAGCACATTTTGAACTCAATCTAAGCACACCTTGGGAACGTGACACTCTCAGAAACATTTCATCCTTCGCTTCATAGTTAACATCTCTATAGTGTCAGTACACTTGACTCTTATGTCTATCTCACTTTACTCCATACCTTCGGTGTTGATCCACCAACTCCTTTATCTCTTTTTTTT
Source organism: Erythroxylum macrophyllum (assembly GCA_027564415.1). Taxonomy (NCBI): domain Eukaryota; kingdom Viridiplantae; phylum Streptophyta; class Magnoliopsida; order Malpighiales; family Erythroxylaceae; genus Erythroxylum; species Erythroxylum macrophyllum. Next base: position 5,382 of record JAOQMK010245714.1, read on the forward strand.
AATCGCTTAATTTCTATTACAGATTCATTTCACTCCTCAACAATATCCTTTGAATCAATCCTGGCCTTCAACCATTTTAGGCCTTAATCATCACAATGCAAAAGCGAACGATTCTTTCTGTCATCTAACTCCTTATACAGTATTCTAACAAAATCACTATGATAACGATTGTGATGTTTAAATTCAAATAGGACTATACATTGATATCATGTTCCTATGAACTCCAAACTATAAGCTTTAAGCATATCTCCGACAATTAAGACTGTCGGCAAATCAAACATTCAGTCACTTGATTCTACATTCTTAGCCACTAAATGATGTTCCGGCGTATTCCTACTAGGATGTATAGCTTAAGTTACCATTTGTACTTTTCTAAAAATCTCTTTGCTCAATCATCTTTATCGGTACATATACTTCTCATTTCAACCACAAAGTATCATTCTTCCTATTCGATCTCAAAATTCGTATTCATTTTCGATTTCTTAGTAAAATTCACAATTTCTGAATCTTCAATTTGGGACTTTGTTTATATGAAACTGATCTTAAATTTTCAGTGACTAATCATTTTGCCCAAAATTCAATTCAACATTCTACGTTCTTTATTGCACTAGATTTGATAACCTCAATATCCAAATTTGTGAGACATTGCTATTGAATTTTTTATTCAATGCATTCAATTACAACACTAGCTTTACTAGTATAGTACTCATTTGTACAATCATAATCCTTCAAATACTCTATCTATTGTCTTGGTCTCGTATTCCATTCTTTCAACTCAATATTTACCCCCAATTAAATGATCTGTATATTTCAAAATGTTTCTATACTTATAATGTCTCCAAACATTCAAAACGACCATTATTGCAGTAAGTTCCCAATTTATACATCAATTAATCATCTCATAAGGCTTAATTGTCTCCCTGCATATGAAATCACTTTATCATGCTGCATTGGATTTTATGCTAAACTCTTATACGACATGATTGTATACTATAAAATCTTCAAATCTAGACAATATAATTAATATCAGTGTTATAATTCCTCAAAACTCCCTTTACTTTCGTTACTCATACGATTTACACATTTTTCCTCAATTATTCAAACTATTCTTCTTAACTTTTTGAATACATTTAATATATCATCAAATTTTACTTGGATTGCTTTAATCTCTAGTACCATAGTGCTATTAGGGCATTTGTTAACTCGAACAAATATTTCCTAAGTTTCATATGCCCATGATTGATTCTCTTAATTCCTTAAATAACTAATTCCTCCATGAGGTAACATTGTCTCACGTTATTTTCAATTTCTCAATTGACTTACCTTTCTTAAATAATTTTCGCCATTCTTTAGACTTCCTCATATTTCACATTAAATTATTCTAATGTTTGCTCATTCATACTAATTTCTCCACACATTTCAATCTTAACTTCCTGTGTTTGTAACATGTTCATCAGGTCAAATTTGTATCTCCCGAACATATTAACACAGAATACAACGTGGACCTATATACTCCTCATATTAGCAATTAATGTCTCCTCAAATTCAGGAATCCACTCATGTAGTCGGATACTTTACATCAAACAAAATACATACATTCTTAGTAGTATATTCCACCTTTTATGCTTGAGTGTCCATCAGGAATAGGACTCCAATATTTACTTTTGATTCATTAGTGGTCATTCATTCCTTGAAATGGAACACTTAATTCAAGCAATATGATTCGATAAAACGTCTCTATCTTTTATGCTTAAATCTCTACCAGGGATATGACTCAAATTTTCACTTTTGATCCATTACATATTCATTTCTGATTTGTTCTTTCATTGGTCATTCTTGATATAAACTACCTAATCTGCTTAACCTAATTCACTAAAATTCTTCTTCGAATGAAAATTTCTTGCTACTATCATCTATACTATTCATGCAATCTTTATCAATCAACTGTTATCATCATCAATGCTGTTTCAGCCATTCTTAACACCTCAATATGATCAATTTCAACTATTCATGATATTTCAATAATTTCAATTTCTAACACACTTTATATGATCAAAATATCCTTTATAATAAAACTCAATGAAAGAAGAGGTATAGTCATTTACTCTTATATTTTGGTATGTACTATCAAGATCATTACATCTTATATACAAAAGTAATTTCGGTAGGTCACCAATTTATATATCATGCTAATGATACATCAATCCTAATTGATTCGAAACAACCCCTGACTATTCTATGACTATTCAAACTTACTTCTTCATAGTAGTTACCTTTTCATCATAATCACCTATACCATACTTCCATCGCGTTACTCTGATTCATCTCATAATTTTAACTATAGAGATCATAGATTATATACTATAACATATCCAAATATAGATCTCGTATGTACTCAATCACATTATTCACCAATGTAACCACATTATCGGATAGGTGCTCATAATAACTGGTCGACATAACCCTGAGAACTTCTACATATATCACTATCATTGGTTTCATTTTCCATACGTACTTTCTTAATCAATTTAGAAGCTTAGACGCACAGCCATCTTGAAATTCTGATATCAATTTCACTAACACAATCTTATACCGGATCATAACTCTTATCACACTAATTAAACAATCATTTTAAATTCCAAGTTCAACTTTTCAATCCCACTTTGCTTGTACACCTTAAATCTTGTCATTTCCACCCCTGTCTCTATTTCTTTCCCAGTCAATTCATAAAAATATTTTCACATTCATATCAATTCAAGTATATATCCACAATGAAATTCCGTCACCATATTCGTTAACATAACCACAAATACTGATTCTATGTCTAACATATCGACTACGTAACATTTCTTATTTCTAAATATCCACAACTTTCCTTATCTTACCCCCTAACAAAACACCATTCTTCTCAATGTTTCTAATAGTCCCAAACTCTTAATGAAAGTTCATACATGTGACCCATGCAGTTGCAAATATTGGGATTCTATACTCATCAGTTCCTTTCTCTAATGGTGAGGAACCAGGTGCAACAGATCCTTGCAAAACTCCTCGTGTTCTTTTACGAGGTGGCATTTTACTCCTTCAATAAGACATTATCTTTCACTTACTTTCATTTTAAATCTTATTCCCTATATGTATGCATGATATGCATGTCATTAAATCTTATTCCCTATATGTATGCATGATATGCATGTCACTTAATACAATCAATTAATTTAACAATGCAAACAAATAATCACATATCAAAATACTTTATCTTACTATGCATTCTAAGCCTAGGAAAAACTTAAGCTTTGATACCAGAACTATTGGTGCCTGGGTCTCGGTACCTATTACTGAGGCTCTAATTTTCCAAAAATTTCAAACTTCGGAATATTTTAGCGTCAACAGTTGCGGGTTTGCAGCGGCAAAAGTCTGGCTTCGCCGTAGCAAAGTATGAAGATCAAGCAAAATGACCCTTTGGGAAAATACGTCACGATGAAAGTTTGGCGTCACCGCGGTGAAGTCCCCAAACTTAGTGCAGAAAATCCTTCGGGAAAGGTTTGCTGCGGCGTACTCTGGGCCTCGCCGCGGCGAAACCTTCGGACAAAACCTAGACCACCAACATTCAACACAAAACATACGTACTTACAATTTTTTCAACACAACCATTTTTAACAAAGAAATCAATTATGATCATACACAATCGAAACTACTTCAATTTATCATTTCATTACTAAAGCAAAAGAATTTGAAAAACTTTATTTACATATCGAAAGCCACACTATTGGCTTATTACAAAATACAAAATGCACATGATACCATTGAATGCTTATGCTTAATATGATTTTAAATACCAAAAGTTTCTGAACTAGCTTTTTTGTCACCTAAGGAGTGGAAGGTAATGTGTTGAGCTGCGAAGCTTAATGGCTTATACATTTACAGCCAATGAGCCATACAATCTAAGAACATATTTATACATACATCAAAGTATATATATATATATATATCATTTAAACTAGCAATTTGATTATCCATAATTCTAGCTCAATATTCATAGTTCAAAATTCATCATAAGAACATATCATATGTAACTATCCATCAAAGCATAACACTCAATTATGCATCATACTCAACAAATCAATGATAAAATGCATAATAAATGGCTCGAGAGTTTCGTGGAACGAAACAGAGAAATCGAAGTTTACATCGTGAACAAAATGAGTCTGAATTCTCAGGATCTCGTGGCCTCAAGCCTGTAGCTAGGAGAAGGCTATAGGTCAATGTACATGTGACTAACGAAACTTTCCTCTCTTGCCCAAACATAATCAAATTTCAATGCTTAATTCATTTCACGCATATTCGTACTTTTCATTCATACAAAATGCCATCACATGTTTCAATGGCATAACTTGATCGTAATCACAATTCAATTATATCAAAATGTTATGCATCTTTCGAAGCATAACATAAGACACATCATAGCAATTAACAATTTAGCAATTCAAGCATATGCACACACATAGGCAAAATGCCCATTTACACAATAATCATAAATATATTACCCACCTTAAAATCCTTGCTTAAACCTTGCTCAAAGATGTCTCTCTTCTTGATCCTCTTGCTTTCCTTGATTCCCTTTATCAATGACAAAGATTTCCATTCAATAAGAATACAATTTATGGACCCATATATAGCATATTCACTAAGATAAATTCTAAATACTTAACTTTTCCAAAAGTCTAGACCTTCAGGTCAATTTTCCATGATCATTTTGATCTGATAAACGAAGAAATTTGCTAACACTTCCTTCTAAAAAAATGTTCCTCATTATCTTAAGTTTCTAATGACACCAAAATCTTTCAATTTGGTTTAGTAATCTGAAAGCTATACCCTAAACATTTCTGAACTATTCTTATGTTGAAACAATATTCTATGCCCAAGTTCCATCCAAAACTTAAAGTTCTTAGAGACTGAATTAAAACTTGATTTCTTTAAACAATTTGTAGCCCTATGTCTCTAGTTTACTCAAATCAAAAATCACTCGATTTGGATAACTACCAAAAAATTTATGCTCAAAATAACAAAGCATGTTCGGTGATGGAAAGTTCGTCGTGGCAAGCCAAAAAGATGGTTGCTGCAAACTTTTACAGAAACATACACCGGGAACATATTTTGCTACATTTTCCTGTTTTTAACTCCCCGCCTTTCACATATAACCCATCTTGTACCAAAATTATCCTTTCTACTTCATTTCAACTCAATATCATTCACAATTAAATCATAATCTATCTTTGATCACTAACCCAAAAAGAAAAC
>JAOQMK010245779.1:0-10673 GCA_027564415.1 Erythroxylum macrophyllum
TATTAGATCTGTTAGTTGCTTGTGTTTCTCTACAGAAGTGTGGCCACAGAAAGATAAATTTGCAGCTAGAGCTAGAAGATGCATATACTTGGGACATTCGATGGGACAAAAAGGTTACAAACTATATGATCTTGAAAGTAAAGGTTATGTTACTGCCAGAGATGTTGTTTTTCATGAAGAAAATTTTCCTTTTCATTATGGTTTGGAAAATTCACAGTAGTCATAGTAGTTGTAGCAAAAGTGTGTTATGCAAGTTCCAATTTCAACTCAACCAAGAGATGCCGATCTAATAATTCATGATGCAAATGAACTAATGGTAGATTTCAGTTCTGCAAATTTAGATACAATCTTGATGGATCAGTCAGAATTGATACAAATATCAACAGAAATCAGAAGAAGTTAAAGGCCAAGAAATGCACCTTCTTGGTTAAATGATTTTGTAACCAACACTGTTATTAAAAGTCAGTCCGAACAGAAGACAATCACAGTGAAGCAGCCCACTAGCTATAATCCTACGGTTTATCCTTTTATAGATCCTACAAATTTTTCTTCAGAATACAAATGTTTTCTGGTAGAGGTTGATAAAATTGATGATCCTTTGTATTATTCAAAAGCTAAAGGAAAACCACATTGGGAGAGTGCAATGCAACAGGAGTCGAAAGCCTTAGAAGACAATCAAACATGGGAACTAGTAAAGTTACCTTTAGGAAAGTCGGCTATAGGGTCAAAGTGGGTTTAAAGACAAAATTGCATCCTAATGGGTTAGTTGACAGATATAAGGCAAGATTGGTGGCCAAGGGCTATAATCAAGTGGAGGGTGAAGATTATACAGATAGTTTTTCTCCAGTAGTCAAAACAGTAACTGTGAGAATAGTTTTAGCCTTGGCTTCTGCAAAACAATGGATTCTTCATCAAATAGACATTAATAATGCCTTTTTACATGGTTTTATTGATGAAGAATTATAAATGTTGCCTCCTGATGGTTATGATAAGGCGAAGAAAGGGGAAGTGTATAGGTTAAAGAGATCTATTTATGGGTTGAAACAGGCCTCAAGACAATGGAATGCTGAATTGACTACTGCATTGTTGGATTTTGGTTTTAAACAATCAATTCATGACAACTGTTTGTTTGTATATCACAAAGGGACAGAATTTATGATAGTACTTGTCTATGTTGATGATATGTTGTTGACTGGTACTTTCGAACATGTGATTAACACTTTGAAGTCTTTTCTAGATCGAAAGTTTACTATAAAGAATCTAGGACCGGCTGGATACTTTCTTAGATTGGAAATTGCAAGGTCCTCTAATGGCACTTATGTCAATCAGAGAAAATATACTTTGGATCTCATTTTAGAAGCAGGTTTAATGGGCGCCAAACCAGTTACAACTCCTATGCAAAAAGGGCTGAAACTTAGTACTGAATCAGGAGATTTACTTGAGGATGCTCAAAAGTATCGAAGAGTAGTAGGAAGATTGTTGTATCTGGGATTTACAAGACCATATATAACTTATGCAGTGCATTAGCTGAGTCAGCATGTGCATGCTCCTAGAACAGTTCATTGGAATTGCGCAATGCATGTGTTGAAGTGCTTGAAGGGATGTCCTTTGTTGGGTTTGTTTTATCTAGTTTCAGCAGATTTTCAACCTATTATATACAGTGATGCAGACTGGGCAGCATGTATAGACAGTCGAAGATCTTTGACAGGTTATTGTGTTTTTCTAGGACAATCTCTTGTATCTTGGAAGTATAAGAAGCAAGATACGGTTTCAAGATCATCAGCAGAGGCAGAATATAGGAGCATGGCTGATGCTGTAACTGAGATTATGTGGATTTCGTTTATTCTTAGGGACTTGGAAGTCCAATTCAACTTCCAGTTTTTCTAAATTGTGACAATAAAGCAGCCCTCATATAGCTGCAAATCCTGTTTTCCATGAGAGAACTAAGCACATTGACATTGATTGTCATGTGGTCCGTCAACAGACAAAGGAAGGATTAGTGGAACCAGTACATGTCACTTCTCTATAAATAGCTAATATATTTACCCAGGCTCTCAATGCACCAATGTTTAATAATTTCAAGTTTCAAGTTCAAGTTGGGTTTGGTCGATTTCTACTAAGATCTAACTTGAAGGGGGGCAGTTGAAATATAAATGTAAATACTTATTTAGTGTTGGTTAAGAGAAGTTTTTTTTTGTTATAACATAATACTGAGCTGGACACTTAGCTTGCGTTCTCATTTTGTAGTTAGCTTTGTATATAAATTTTCATTGTATTCGTTGTACAACTTTTAATTGAAATGAATGATAGTTCTTTCATTCACAAAATTATCTCTCATCTGTTTTCACATCTTAATAGTAATATCCTAGTAAAGAAGGGAAGATTGGCGTCATTTTTAATTACGTAATTACCATTAATTATAGAATTAATATCGAACTAATTTTATTAAATAATATGATACTTTTAACTATATTATAAAATTAGGTAAAAAAATATTAAAATGTAAATTTTAATTATTTATTATTATATCGTTAAAGAAAAATTGTTATACTTTCTATGAAAAGAATCTTTCATGTATTAATTTAATGCTTTTTATGAATATTAACCTCATATTTATTAATTTAATTACAAAAGATATTTTGCAATAAATCATAATATATAATTAGTTATAAAAAGGTAAGTAAAAATTTTGAAATAAAAGTTTAAAATAATACAAGTACTCACACAGATTCGACCTCAAGTATGAACAGGAGTTCATAACGTTGTGGTCTGTATAAGTCCTTTCTCCTCTCAACTTCTCAAAAGAATAATATTGATAAAAAGGTCTCATAGACTCATACACGTTATTATTTATGCCAAAAAAGGGACCTTTACATTCATTTTCTGATACTATATACATTCAAAAAACAGAAAAAAAAAATGTTTTAAATACCGGACTAGAAATTAAACCGATAAGATAAGAGATTTAAGGTTTAAAAGGTTAAATTGATATTAAACAATTTTAAAACTAGTTAAAGATTAAATAAAATTGAAAATTTTTAAATATAATTAAAAAAGATTTTCATTACCTATAAAAGAATTTCAAATTTAATTAAAAAAGTGATCATTAAATAAAAATTAATTAATTAATTTTGATATATAAAATTTATTAATTAATAAAAATTAATCGATTAATTAATAAATTAATCAAATTTTAACCTAATTAAAAAGTTAGATAATTCAAAGTTTTTAAAGTTGACACTACTAATCAAGTTGAGTTTTTTAATTATCGAGAAAACAAATTATATTTTAATGTGGGGATACGACAATTAACGCTAAGATACAGTAGTTATCAACTACCAAACCCAAGTTTTTAGGGTTTCATTTAATTTATAACAGCGTCCAATATTTTACATAAATTAAGTCTATTATTGGATGTCGTATCAATGCAAAATGTAGAAATTTAATTCCTCTTCTGCAACAACCTCTGGTTTAATTAGTTATGGAATTTACCTTTATCTCTTATTCTTCCTACGACCTACCTAAACTCTAATAAACCCTGCAAGATATCACTTCTTCCTTGTTCCTTTTTTTTTTTTCTTCTTTCTCTAGTTCTCTTTCTTTCTGCAGTGACGATCTTTTCATGCATGCCTAGAAAATAATTTACCTCGCATCTTATCTTCTTGATTTACAGTAATATTGTAATACTATTTCTATAAAGCCGCACACCCAAGAAAGGTTAGTATATTACCTGACGATTTTCATCTTGATTTGTTTATTTATAATCTTGATGTTATATTCATGCTTCAAAAGAAACCATTATAGCCAGCTAGTCAACATTGTAACTATTTTTGTTCTTGACAGGGACAAGGCTTTCTTTCTTTTCTCTTTTATAATGCAAAACAATAATGGAGTTGGACCCGGAGGGCATCCAGCATGTGCGTCGTGTAAGCACCAAAGGAAAAGGTGCGGGGAAGACTGCTTGTTGGCGCCATATTTTCCAGCGAACCGGAGCCGAGAGTTTCAGGCGATTCATAAGTTTTTTGGTGTAAGTAACGTGACCAAGTTGGTGAAAAACGTGAATGAGGAGCAGCGAAATATGTTGGTAGATTCGTTGATATGGGAGGCCATGTCGAGGGAAAAAGATCCAGTTTTAGGTCCTCTAGGGGATTATAGAAGATTACAAGAAGAACTGGCATATTACATGAAACAAAATCAATCACTGCATAATGCTCTAAGTCAACTGCAGCACCAACATCCACGCGGGGTACTTTGGAATACTACTAATTTGATGAGTGGTAATATGATTAGCAGCAACAGTGTTGCTAGTAATGGATTTGGTGGTGGACGAGGAGGAGGGTTAAGTTATAATAGCAGCAGGGACATGATAAACTACGATGATATAATTAATAGAGATGCTGCAATTGGTGAAGTCAAGCCATTTAGCTATCCCACAAATTACATGCAATCTCAGGAGAAAGTAAAAGAAAACAGCGTGACTTCTGTGCTTGTTCCACGACAACAACCCCAGAATAATTCATTTCCAGGATTTAACCATCAGCACCAGCACCAGCACCAGCACCATAATCCAGCAGCATCAACATCAACATCCCCACCAGTACAATCTTTCAGGTACAACACCGCTTATAGTGCATTATAAGTTCACTTTTATAATACAGTCATTATATGTATATATATATATATAAAAAAATCGATTGAATTTAGTTTTAAAATTGATTAATCTGACACCTTAAATTTATCCATGATAGGACCTACCAATAGAGCAAGGAGGCAAAGCCGGATGATAATGCATGGATCAACTAAATACTTCTTTTGTCATCGTCAGTTGTATATAGAAAGTACTGGTCCAATACATTAGACTTTATCAGTCTGATCCGTTTAATGGACTTTCCCAACTGATTGATGTTTTGTCTCAATCTAATGCGTTCCCTAACACAAGTTTGGTTTTATCTTTTTCCTGTCTATGTAATTATCTCTCAAGTAGATACAGATCCAAAAAGGGATCAAGAGCTTCGTTTCACTTGGATTACTTTAGAAAGGAGTGAGTCCATACATGTTTACAATATTGGTTTAAAACTAAAACTCCCTGACAATTTCACTGGAAATTTTAAATTAAGAAGTGCAAATTCATTTTTAAGCTCTTTTAAATCCTGTTTAGAGATTTAGTAGCATGTGAATTTATATCAGTACACATGTTTTCATTACGTTAAATTAGTCATATAATATATACATACTTCTTACGAGTTACCATAATCAAACCACAGATGCATTCCATTCACAAAAAAAAAAACCCACAGATGCATTCGGTATAAAAAGTTAAAGGATAAGTATGATAATAGGATAAAGATGAAGCCAGGATGATGGCAGTTGTAAAAGTTAAAAAATTTAGTTGTCATGCATATGGTATGGAAAGTATAATATTAGTAAAAAAAATGCAGAAATATTAGAAAGGGGTTATAATATTTGTATAAAAAATTACAAATTAATACATTAAAAAATTGCTACAAATATGGATTATAAAAAACATTACGACACGTATTTGATATTTCTATTCGACTCCCAAAACTTGTATTATGCATTTGCAATACAATTATAATAATAAAAAGAAAAGGAAATAAATAAAAAAAATGAATAAATAAATAAAAATAAAAATAAAAATAAAAATGAGCAAAATTTTATCCATTTAGAAGCAATTAAATGAAAAGTCATGACGTTCAACAGAAAAATATGAGGCACAACAAGATCCATTGTTGAATCAAACTATCCCAACAGTTGCTTTGCGATTAACTCAAAACAAATGCAATGTGGCTATTTCTTTCCTGCTGGCTCTAAGTCCATCTCTTGAAGATTGAGCAACAAGTCATTAGAGTTGAGAAAAACCTTGTTGGTGGAATTTGCAATAGTATGTGCATTTTCTCTTGAAGCTTCAATTTTCCTTAATGTGATGAATGCAGGATTGTTGGCAATTGCTTGACCAATTAACTCGACACTCTTAGCCTCTCCCTGCATACCATTAACTAAGAAATCAGGATATTGAGAGCTAACAGGGTCTTTTGGCAGTAAATAATGAAATATAAACCTTCTATTCTATAAGCAGATGAAGAATCACACATTAATTAACTAATATAAACTATGGAATTACAGGTCAATAATTTCTTTCTAACCTGGGCTCTAATGACAGTACTCCTTTTGTCCTGTTCAGCTTTTTCCACAATAAATTTAGCCCTTTCTGCTTCCTGTGCAGCAACTTGTTTGGCTTCAATTGCAGCAGTAAATTCTTTCCCAAAAGTCAGGCTCGTAATAGATACATCATCAAGTGCAATGTCAAAATTGGCAGCCCTTTCTGTCAAAATCTTCCTTATTTCTCTACTCACACTCTGCACCAACACAAAGTTAATGCATATATGCTGTAACTATGCAAAAATCAAAGGATGAATCTCATCTTCACAACAAAAGTCAATATTTTCCTTTCGAATACAAACTATGTATGAAAAAGTTCTTCAAATAGTATTCAAGAATGTTAATATATTCGAGAGTATTTGTTAGCACCAGGAATTCCCGAATCAATTCTTACCTCTCTCTGCGTAATCAGCTGGCTGGCATTGTACTGAGCAACCACAGCTTTCAATGTTTCATGAATGATAGATGGCAGGACTCTTTCATTGTAATTCTCACCAAGATTGCGATACATTCTTGGCAATTGGTCTGCCACCGGACGAGTAAGAACTCGAAGCCCAATTTTTACCTGAAGATAATGGGATTAATATCTACAAAATCTAGATTGGATATATCACATAATGCAAAGAGATAACAAGTGAATTACAAAACCCATAAATACACATGCAGCTACAAAAGCCTAAATAAACTATCCACGAATTGACTTAAATACCAAAGAATAGCCAACTATTAGTAATTCATGTTGATCTCAAAAAGTCAGAAGAAAAAGAAAAATAAGTACACGCAATATATACCCAAGTTTGTTTGCATCATCTGGTTCCCAAGTCCTGCATTCAGTTAACTAAATAACATCAATTACATTCAAGCATGAACAGACAAATAAGAGTTCAGGTCAAGGCAATGGAAGAAGGATTTCTGAAAAGATTATTAATAGGACAGATAGAAATCAAAAGATGCCCTTGTACATTAATAGAATAGGATGTATATTTCTAAAACAGAAGGCAATAATCAATGCAACATCTCATTGATGTCGCTTGGAGGACCTCTGGTTTTTCTCAATGCCTTTAAATACAAAAGCAACCATTAACTGTCTCAACCGCCTTGGAAAAAGATAACGCAAAATGACAGGGTGCATTACCATTTGAAGATCACGGCTTCCAGAAGTACTTTCAACCAGATGTGGGCGTGCACGCACATCGTAAATTACTGGTCTTTCAAACCATGGAATCATAAGGTGAGTCCCCTCAGGGTAAACCTGCAAAGTTAGCAAGCACAACAAAAATGAATGCATAAATTGGAATACTAACATTTATCTTTGTTTGATACATTGAGATGCTGACAAAGAAAAATGCAAAGTAAAACACATCACTAATTTTCTGCAAAGATCAAGAAATAGTGAACCAATCAAAATTGCCTGAAAGGCTTGAAGCATTTGAATGAATTCAGAGAACATAGCATGTTAGATCATAATATATGAAATACGCAGTAGTCTATAGAATGTCCACTATGCTGCTGGAAGCTCTAAGAACTTAGCATTATGCAGAATTCATACGTAAAAGCTTAGTTCAATAACCGGAATCTTCTACTCACTCCACTACAAAACTCCACTAATGTTTTATTTCTTAACGATAATAACTAACAACTGGTAACAAAGTGAAACCAACCTGCTTATATACATTAGCTAACAACGTCAGCTCTAGTCATTGGTGGATCCATGTTATCCTTGTCCTCAAAAAGGCTACTTAAATTTTGGATCATACACTAAGTCAGCATTGGAAGTTACTAGCAGCCCCAGATCAAGTGTAGCATGTGCCCAATAAATAATTGAGTAAAAAAAAGAGGAAAAAATTGTTGGGTTTTTAAGCTTGTGCTTATAAAAATAACAAACGTAAAGAAGGATTAGTACCAAAACATTATTATTAGGCATGCATTTCAGAAATTTTCTAGAAGCAATGTGTATTGCGTGTTCAATCAGATGGCTGAGCAAACTGTATGAATTGGTTACTGGGCATATGACCACAAAAATGAGATGAACTAGTTGAAAGCAAAGAAGGTGCACACATACATTAAACATGAAGCCATAGACTTACAGAGTAATTATACTAGAGCAAAATTCACGAGGGTTGGTCTGGGTTAATCAGACGTGGAACTAATAAAGCTAGAATTCATAAATGGAAAATAAGCTTAAACAGTGACCTTGTCTTTAACACCAACAAACCGGTTGAACATTATGGCTCGATGCCCTCCGTCTACATTATAGAGACTATTAGAAACTGCATACAAACCAACTGCACCAAAAACTCCAGCCTTAATCAGGGCAGAAGCTGCACCACCACCAGGCACCTTGGGAACCTTGACATTGTTGAAATTCATCTTCGCAAAATGCTTGAATACAACGGTTCAATGTCAATGTTTGTATTCAACTATCCAAACATTTATGCAAGGGAGTATCGTTTCATTAAAATAACGAGAAAAATAATGATCATAACATTGTTTCATGGACAACAAGTAATTATCGCAATATCGCTTCTTCTTCAAAAAGCCTATCTTGGACGGTAACCTAAAGTCAAATTAGTCATCAAATAATTTTCATGTCATCTCCTTTGAAAATGAGTTCTTTAAGAAATAAAACATTTGACAGAGAGAATAAAGAATAGTGCAAAGGAACTACACAAAGAATAAGGAGAACGAAGAAGAAAAGTATTACCCACGAACACAAACAAGCTGCCGCTTGGTGAGATAGAGGAGAAAAAAGAAGAGGGTTGTTAAAAACAGAGAGGTGGGTTGGAGGGACAGCCTGATACAAAAACCCTAAACCCCAAACGTGTTAGTAATTTTGTATTTTTTAAATTTTCTTTTTCTGTTCATTTGTGACATCAGTTGGGCCCATTTGCCACAAAAACCTTATATTATAGGCCCAACGGCCAATTTCAACATCGAAATGTTTTTTTTTTGAAAATTTAAAATTAAATATATTAAAAAATAGAGAAGGTACAGAAGAACAGTACAACTTTAGGTGAGTATCTCTATGATAAAACGGCGACGTAAGATGCAGACAAACGAACTACATATGTTTGGGTACGTTCATTAGTTTAATAGCATTTACGATTTCAAAATATTTAAAATAAACCTTTAATGCATTTTTTATTTTTAAAAAAATTATTGATAGACTCTACTGCTATGTTGATTAGTGACACAATTAACCTTATAATAGATTTAAAAAATGAACGAACACTTTTTATATTTAATAATACATAATTTATTTTTAAATTTATATATTTTTTAATATATTGATGGACTCCACTATATATTAAAAAATATATATGATTTATATGAAGATCTATTTGAATATTTCAAAAATGTTAAAGTTAAACTTAAACACTCTAAAATGTTAGATTTAAATTGTGCTAAGATAAAAAAATTAAAATTAAAATTAAAATTTTTACCTTAAATTATAATTTACAATTTTTGTCTGGAATAATTTATAATGGTCTTTTTATTTATAACAATTTAATTCACGTACATAAAATACGTTATCAAAAGTATGTAATAATTTATATATTAAACATTTTTATATCAAAAGTATGTAATAATCGCGTGATGGAAGAGAATCGTAAAAAGGAAGAGAGATATGAAGAAAATAACAGTACTATAGATGTAGTTGTACTTACTAAAAGCAAATGTAGAACTTCTACTTTGAGCATAAGCTTCTGTAATTTTTTGTGATAATAAAGAAGATGATGCACTCTCGTTCTTTCTCTGAACAATAATTTTTTTAACTAGAATGAGTTTTCGTGCGATGTGTTTCAGTTCTTCAGTTTTTGCTTCACCTCTTCTGCTAAACATAACGACAACTTCATCTTTTTGTGACAAATTGATTCTTTATAAAGAACGTACATAGAACCATGAACAACCATGAAATAACGTTATTAAAACCGAAGGCTATAGCTATTTTCTTGATCCTCACGTCATTTTAAAGTGGAGACAGCTATAGCTGTTTTCTTCTTCATCGCGTCTTTGTAGATGTTTTGTTCTTGGACTTCACGTTATTCTTTCTCCTTACCCTCACGTCTTTATAGTTATTTTCTTCTCATCCTCACGTCTTTAATGTAGCATAGAGTGGAGCACAAGTGGCATAAAGTGGAGCAGGTGAAGCCTATTCTTGTCTTCACATTATTTAATGTGACAGAGGCTTTATCCTTTACAAAAGTGAAGCCTATTCTTGTCTTCACGTCATTTATTATGAAGCTTATTCTTGTCTTCATGTAATAGCTTATTGTTGCTTATAAATATGGAGAACTGAAACATTAAGGGTGCGTTTACTTTCAGAAAATTCTCTAGTTTTCTAGAAATTTTTTTCATAAAATAGAAAAAAAATTAGAAAACATGTTTATTAATAAAAAAATAGATCAATTTTTTAAGAAAAGCGTGTTTTCTATTTTCCCAATTTTTTAGGAAATTAGAAAACTACTTTTAATAGGTTTCCAAATTTTCAT
>JAOQMK010245854.1:0-10669 GCA_027564415.1 Erythroxylum macrophyllum
CAATGGGTAGAAAATGAAATGGAATTACTACATCTGGGAAATAATCCAACACTTAATTGGGACTTTGAGCATGAAAGGAAAGGAAACTATACAAGAATATTCTGATCGGCTGATAAATGTGGTGAACAAAATTCGACTATTGGGAGAAGATTTACCTGATAGCAATATTGTAGAGAAAATGCTTATAAATTTGCCTAAAAGATTTGAGTCTAAAATTTCATCTCTTGAAGATTGAAAAGATATCGATCAAATAACTTTACCATAATTGATTAATGCTTTGCAGGCTCAGGAGCAAAGAACATCTATGAGAAAAGAGGGAATTGAACAGATAGTTGAAGGAGCTTATTTAGCTAAAGTTGTAAAGGGAAAAGGGAAAAATTCCTCAGTGTAACCATTGCAAGAAGCCTAGTCATGAAGAGGAATATTGTTGGCAAAAGCCTCAATATTATAACTGTAAAAGATTTGGTCTTCTGTAAAAGAATTACAGATTTAAAAAGAAGAACATGCAAATTTGGTTGAAGTAGCTGAAGAAGAAACTTTTTTTTTGAATTAGTTGATAGAAGTGTTCAACAATGGAAAGATGATGAGAAGTGCATCCGACAATGAAGAGATGCGCTTCACAAATAAGAAATCTGGAGAGATGTGCTCTATAGAGTTTGAATTTTCTGCAACTTTAAATCAAGAGAGAATGTTGGAAAGAATGTTTCAAAGTTAGTTAGGATTTTTTAGTTGTTGAATAAATTTCAAAATCTGCTCCTCTATTTTCAATTTGTTAGTTTAAATTATATCTATTATTTTTCTGCACCTTTTTAGATAATTTATTGTGACATAAAGCCTATTTATAAGCTAATTATTTTTTGTCTCGGAGTATGTCAATAAAACAAGCAAATTTAATCTATTACTTTTCTAGTCTATTTCTATTTCTTTACTATTTTTCTCTATTTTTTACTGTTCCAAACTTCCATTAATATCTCCCTGTGGTAAATGGTGTTTGAGGAGACTTAACACAATCTAAGACAAGACCGTATATAGTGCCACGAAAAGAGACAAAGCCTACTCAAGTCATTGTCCATACTTTCATTTATGTCCTGTTGCAGAATCTCAGAGCTTATTCTGGAAAATTTCTCCATCGCTCAGTCTCCTTTTGCGTTCATGAAAATGAATCCTGCTGCGTTAGCTCGCTGATATTGCTGTCTAAACGTCTTTCACGATCAGTATCTTCTGTGTCCACTTTTGAACGAAGGAAGAAGAAGGAAGATGAATATATGGACACATGCCATAAACTGGAAATCGTCATTACAAGAAAAACTTCATGTCAGAAAAGAAACATAAGAGCAAAAGGAGGAAATCACAAATCAGTTCGTTCATAGCACCTGTGCCAAATCCAGTAGCTTTCACTGGTCTCTAGATTCCAGCTTATTGCTGCCATGGCCAATGCAAAAAATCCCAGAAGCACAAACCCCCGTCTGAATCTTCGCAATATTTTCTGGACTAAATTCTTCATACAACTTTTCACAGTATCCCATCTGTAATAGGAAATGAAATTGTTACTTTTCAGAACAGACTATGCAATGAACTACTGATTCAGTATATCTATGCCTCTGCAAATTGACAGCATCTAAATGTTGTATGTTTCTGCAGTAGGCACACTCACCTGTTGGGCATACTTATACGTAATTCCCGAAGCGAACTCGAATTGGTGAAGAATTCTATCAGTAATCCAACAAGAAGACCAATTGCCCCAATTGCTATAACAAGAATAATGTTAGAAGACCTGCAGCCATTGTCATGGTTAAACTCAAAGTCCCTTCTGAACGAACGAAATTCATATAACATTTTAAAGTTGAAACTACCTAGTTGCGTTGGTTATGGCCATAAGTGCCGTAAGGATCGCAACAGCTGTGTGAATAGTCCTTTTATACGTTTCGCTGATAGTAGCCAAGTACACAAAAGTGCACACTACAGCCATGAAAGAGAGCCAAAAATCCATGAACTGAAACAGTTTTTCAACAAATCAGAACGTTTCAAAACCAGTAAAGGAATAAAAGGAACAAGATATAAGAATCAATCGATATTGCAAGACTATGCTAGAAAAATGCAAAGTTCTCATCTTAAAAAGTATCTGACATATAATATCACTAAGTTCAGAATCATACTTGTAAAACAACAAACGATAATGCACACCATGTGCCTACATCGCATGCATGATATAATCCACTTGAAATGCCACTAGATGTGAAAAGCACCGATTCTGCATATGCCTGCACAGAACCAACATACATTAGAAAATGGTTACCAACTGATATCTTTAAATGTTTACGGATCCAACAAGTATAACTCGACCAAAACGCAAGATCAAAATCTCTCTGTGATCCAAAAGTTGGCATAAAATGAGGAATCTTTTGTGGTATTGAAACAAAAATTACCCTTACACTTGGTTATCTGCGAAATCTGTTCTATTATGGAACTAGAATAAGAAAGGCAAGCACATTCAGCTCAGGTATCATCATCTTTAAGTGCTACAGTTAAGTATTCTGAAGAGTTAGCATGCAACTAAGCAAAGATTAGAATAAAGACGTCCACCTTTTTCCGGAGAGACCAATACGCTGGAAGGATAGCTGCAGCATTTGATGCAATGAGTGCAATTGATTGCCATATGTGCTCTACATCAAATTGCAGCTTTCTAATTAATCAAAGATCACCTCTTTCAACTTTCAACTTCCAATTTTAGTTACAGACGATTCTAACAGGAAGCAAAATCCATCCCAAAAATCAAAAACTTGCCAGGTTTATGTACAGTTTTACCAAAATTAGATCTTTATTAGAATGAACAAGGACAAGCCTGTGTCAGCGAGAAAAATGCCTCACTAAACCAAAACAAGAGACATTAGATGTTCAATAAAATTTTCGCGACATGGCCTCCCTGACTTTGTCTGAAATCTCTCTTGCACAGATTTCGAGTTCTCTCCATAATTTACACTTCAGGAAAAAACAGGATCTTTGGCGTAAAAAGATAAAAATGGAAAAACATACATACCATTGGGGGATATAATTTCAATGTTACAATCAAAGCCTCCATGGGTTTCGTCACAGGAACAAAAGCTGAGGAAGAAAACATAGCATGGACACAGGATTTAGGAATTTAATAATCCATGCAGCCTGACTTATGCACGTTGGCATCAAAAATTTAGCACCCATGTGTTATGAGATTGAGAATACTGAACCTGTAAACCGTGAGTCCGCTGGCGTCAAATGCGTTTTCGCAATCACCATGATTGGAGCAACTTTTAGGGCACCCGTCAACTGAAACAGACATGACAGTCTCACCAAAGGAGGTCCTGTTTGTGGCGTTTAAGCTTCTTAATCCGAAAACCCAAGGTCCATCTTTAACATACAGGATATAGAAATCAACTTCCTGTTCGCTTGAATCGTACAATAAGAAAAACATAGAACCATCACTGTTTCCACTGCTGTTTGCATAATAATAGTCCCAGTTGTAGAGAGATGGCAATCCACCAAATCTAGCATATATTTCATACTTAAGCTTTGTGTTGGATGTTAGGTGGATGTGTATGTTTCCTCCAGCTGCTCCCTGAGGAATGTTCAGGACAAGATAAGTCCATGAATCGTCTGGTTTGCCACCATACAAGGTATGGTTTGACAGGGGCTCCAGAAGAAAATTGGTAGAATCCAAGGATACTTTCTCACTGACTGGAAGATAATAGGATTCAAAAGGTGAGTTGTCCGTCCGAAGATTTGTCTGCAGATAACCAGTCATGATTCATATCGGTAATATTTGTGTGTGGAAGAAATGGAGTATCGAAGGTAAGCTGATTAAAATCTTAGTCTTTGGCATAATGAACATATCTATCAGAATTACAGAAAATAAGCCAAAGGATAGTCCAGATTTGAATCTTCAAAACAAAATGAGAACTCATGTTCTCTGACAATGTTACCTGGAGCGTGTATCTTAAAGAGGTACAATTCAGCCTAGCCTTTCCAACTGGACAATCGAGCATTTGCCACTTAATAGAATAGCAAACTCTAGTTTCAGCATTTTGAGTCCCCCCAGTTTCCTTTGAGAGATTTGTTGGTAAAACAGACACAAACCAGCGACCAAGCTTTGGAGAGTGAAGCACCAAAGGAGATTTGTTGAGGTCACCGGAATAATCATGGAGTGCCCTCGAAGGCATAGCACTGTGCCGCACAAAATACATCAAACTATAGTTACTAGCATCAAAACTGCTATTTGAGGGTGGTGGACTGAATCTAACATTTGTTGCAGCAATTGTTAATTGTTCTACTGTATCAACCACTTCCAATGAATAGACTCTTGGTTCATTTTCTTCATGGCAGAATGCCTCAGAAGTTTTGCAAGAAACCTGAGTTTCAGTTATTTGGAGATTAGCATTGGGTGTATTATCTGCAAGATTGTTGCTATCAGGTTGAGAACATGAAAGTGGGTATATTGTCAGGTTGCAATACTGGCCCCAAAAAGTGGAGGTTGTACATCCTTCCACGTCGACGTTAGCACTAAACGAGTATGCTGGACTGCGGACAATCTGCAATTTCACACTAGTTACTACCATTGAAGAACTGCCATGTTCATGAGTAACATCTAAGAGAAAACTGTTTGCTGAAGAGAGGAAAGAAAGCAAGGGTAGATTATCAAGTATTTGCTCATGTATCAAAAACCATGACTATTAGTTTTCCACATGTCAGCCTCAACCAAGGATTTCAGAAATTCCCAAAACCTGCCCAAATTCTAAGCATAATTACACAGGAAACTTCTTTATATCCACCTTTACCGTAATTGGAAACAAAAAGATGGTCTTCATTCTCATCAAGAACAACAGTCAAATATCAACTTTAGCCTGCAAATCATCCATTATTATACACCTTCGATTCAACATTCTTCAAGTGAGGAATTGTTGCTACTTAAATACAATAGTTGTTTGTCTACATCACTAAAAAAGGTTTAAATTCTTACTCAATTTGGTTAAATAGAAAAGATGGAACATGACAAGACACTCAATTAGAAGTCTGAAATAAGCATACCATCTTTGATTGTGTCCCCGTTGGTCCAATGCCATTGAAAAGACCCAGATACCAAACTCCTGGAGGTATCTGAACAAGAACCTGGTTAAGCTCAACTCTTGCTGACAAGAAAAAATAGTTCTAACAAGAAAGGAATACACTTTCTTTGCACACAAGAAATCAACTATTTAAACTACACTCTCATAAAATTTCATTTCTCACAAACGGAAACATTGATGCCAAACCTGTTCATTTGTTAAATTCAAGGTGATATTTCTCTGCATTGGATAGCACTGAACATTCTCAGGATCTTGAATTTCTCGAACCGATCCATTCGAAAAGGGACCGAATGCTGCAAAAATATGGAGGCTATAAATAAAATCATGTTGCAGAACATAACTGAAAAACACTCTCATCTGGCACACACAAAAAAGAGCACCTTTAAGACAAAACAAAGAAATTCCACACAAAGAATAGGTTTGGAGTTCCAGGCTCTATAATATCAGGTTAACCAGTGCGCGATAAAGATTCAATTGTCTCTTATTTATGTGAACTATTATCACCACTTCACCAGATATACTCTCTTATCAATTCTCTTCCTGTCTGCCGTACCTAACTGTATAAGAGAACTGTTTAAGACTTTGGTATTGGAGGGCTGCCATATCTGAAGCAGATAACTCGTAGCTGGCTTTTCGGAACCTCTGATATGCTCTTCCAATCCTGTCAAAATCTGAGCATCAGCTTACTTAAAAGCAAGGCAGAGCAATACCTGAACTAATGACTCAATTAGATAGACATAATTCATCAAAGAAGCAGAATCTCAATCTTCAACTCAACATAGTCAAAGGTACTATGACAAAAAACTAAACAAGAACTCAGAGATTATGCAGTTTACACCGACCATAAACATTATCGAACTAATACTCACAAGTTCCACGTCCGACTCTATTGCTACAGACACCGAAGAGAACCACGGAGGTAGATCAACTGAAAAACACACAGACAAGGGTCGATAAAAACGATGGTAAAGAGCCATACCACCATTAATAAAGCAAGAAACTCTCAAGAGATTATCGAAATGAAAAGATTGAATCAATCAGATGGGAGTGAGAACGTCCATGTCATTGGCTTTTAGACACACCTCTAATGTAACTCAAATCAAAAGGCCCGACCTCCGTCTGGGGGTATCTAAAGCTCGAAACAGTGAAAGTGTTCGACTGTATCAGTTCATAAGCTGAATAGGACTGAACAAACAGACACAAAAAGAGCAATAAACGACTCGCAATCCTATAACAAGAGGACCCGAGAATCGCATTCCGGGCCATGTCCTTTGAGGTGATCATATTGTCCAAACTGGTACAGAAAAAGTTGTTCGTTAAGAGAGACCAAAAGGGTTTGCACCAAAAGGTCACTAATTATGGTATAGAAAGCGCTGGTTCTGTTTCTGTGACCACCCTTTGACTTGTGTTAACGTCCAATCAGGTCTTTTTGGTTTGCTTCCCACTTTCACACGAAGCTAATGCATCTCAGAACTGTTGATGTATGTCCAAAAATCCAAATGACCTTATATCTTAAACTCCAAATTTTACCAAGGGGTAATGATAAACATAGGAACACCAATGACCAACCACTTCTCTGTCATTGGATTAACAGCTTAGCAGGAAATATCCGACTCTGTTTCCTTCTGACATTGATTTAACAATAACGTGTGCGTGAAACTTCATCGAAGCAGCTCTGTTTACATGGAAAACAGGGCTTTGCAGGAGACCGAGTTACTATCAACGGATTGGTCTTTGGCTCTTTGCTCAAACTTATTGATAAGAAGTCAAAGCCGTACGATTTATGTCCTTATCGCCGGTCCTACTACTTTATCGTACGAAGTTTGTCACGGTGGACTCTACTTTTTGTCCTAGTCAACTTCTATGGCTAAACGGTACCGTTTCAATATTCAGGAAAACTGAAAATAAAACCTGAAAGGCTACAATAACAGCATCTTTGTAGATAAGATTTATGAAATTAATTGGTAACAGATCATCAGATAACCATTTTAAGATACAATTAAGTCATTCAAAGCTCATAGACTTCCTGAGCAACTTTTCAACAAGTCACGCCTAACTCTTTTCTAACGTTTTAAAAGTTGGATATTAAAAAAATCACATACTTTTAATTTTCTAATGATAACTTGAATTTTAAGAAATAACAATTAAATATTTAATTTCTTCAATTTTAATCCGAATTCAATATTTTTGTTAAATTTGCCGACTTGATTTGTCACGAGTTTTAAAAAAACTAAACACTTATACATGTCAGACCAAATTAATTTGACTAATGAAGATTAACAAAACTACCGTTGTTTAATAACATAACTAAAGATGCATCATTTTTGTGATTGAAATCCTTAAATCAAAGAGGCAACCCTTCATTCTTGCGTAGCCCTTTGTTCCCAAATTGCACCAAGCTCCTCAGTTCATTCTCGCATCACAACACACGAAGCTCAGTTTATTCTTGCATCACAGTGGCTCCTCTTTGATTTAGTGATTTCATTCCAAAAAATAACGTTATTTTAGTTATGTTATTAAATGACATATTTTTGTTAATCTTCGTTAGATTTGTTAATTTGGTACGACGTGTATAAATATTTAGAGTTTCTAGAATACGTGGGATGTCAAGTTGACAAACTTAACGGATATGCTAACGTTGAGTTAGAATTGAAAAAATTAAAAATTAAAGTATTTAATTGTTACTTTTTAAAGTTCGATCTATAACTATAAATTTGAGCAAAATTTGATAATTTTTTGTAATTAACTGTCGTTAAAAACTTCAAACTTCAGGCTATGCTCAATTTAATAATTTATTATAATTATCTGAAATTATTATTTCAAGTTGAGTTCAGTTGATTTGGGTCAAGTTTAAGAATTAAGTTAGGTTATCATATCAGTGACATTTGATTAGTCTACACATATTTTCCATATTACAACGCCATATTTTAACCAAAGTTTAAAAGTTTTTTTTTGAGAAAATTTAAGAACTATAAAGAATGTTTTCAATAATTTAAATTTTATGATTTTTAAAATTTTTTAAATTACAAAGAGATTTATGACTTTTACTCTAATAAAAATTGAACAATTTCACCAATTATAAATTGGTTATGGCCTTGTTTGATAATCAACAGATTATATTAGATATTAACTGATTCTATTAGTAGTTAGCTAATAGCATATTAATATAGCGTATTTGACCAGCGAATAATATGTTATTTATTTAAAGATGATTGATAAAACTAATTGTTTATTATTAGTTGTTTATGTGTAAAATGACTTTAAAAGGTATGACTTTAAAAAATATTTATAAGTATATGAATATTATTTGATTATATATTAGTATTTCTTTGAATATTCTCATAAGAATTTAGATAAAGCAAAAGAAGTCAACATTATTATCTTCTTCGATATCTTCTATCGAGTTTTAAGAACATCAAAAGCCCTCTCAATACAACTTTTTAATGACAAATAAGCTCGATTTAAAACTTCTTGAGATCCTCTTGAATTTTCGCCACGAAGAACTTAAGAAAACACTACAACGTCGCTAAAAATAAGCTTGAAAATGGGATTGGTAGGATCAGACTGGTAGTTTTTCCTTAAATGCAAAATCAACGTACTAAATATGGATTTTGGGTCTATAAAAATTATATAGATTTTGGGTCTATAAAAATTATATCGATTTAATTTCTAATTTAAGCAAATATAATTTTTCTTATTTTAATTTTAATTTTAAAAATTTTAGAATTGAAACTATATTTTTAACATATTAAATTAAAATAAAATTATTTTGAAAAAAATATTTATACTAATCTCTTAAAATTTAAACTTAGATAAAAATAACTAATTTAAATTTCACTTTTTAATTTTAGATTAAATTGAATTGAATTAAACACAGTGATAATAACATTATATACTAAATATTGATATAAAAAGGGACATAAATATCGGGTCTATACAAAAGCAATTAATGTAATATAATTAGAGACACCAAATTTAAAGGTATTTAATTTTTTTAAAATTGTAATTTAAAATTAAGTATTTTTAATTTTTAATTTAATGACTAACTTTTTAAAATTTGTATAATTAAGTCATATTTATATTTATATCTTTTTCTTTATCTCTATATATCTTTATCTCTTTGAGTAATTTGTAATAACTTTTGAATATAATAGTCTTTTAGCTGTTGAAGGAAAACGCTCCTAACACCCCGTTTGGTTACTGTCCCTGTGGGTGGGGACAGTGGACAGGACATTAAAATTCTGTCACTTCAGCCCGTTTGGTTGCTGACGCTGCCGGTTTTGTCACTTGCCACCGACAGACAACGTCATTAATTTTTGTCCATCTTTAAACCGTGGGACTGGCGTCGGTGTGACTCTGCCTCCGCCTCTTCATTCTTCGTTGGACTCATTTGCCCACGACTCCAACCTCTGTTTTCTTCCCCGACTCCGGCTCTCCCCCGACTGCTGTTCGACGACGTCCCCGACTGGTCTTCGTCCCTCTCTGCTTCGTCTCTGCAGTGAAAGGTTTGGTATTTGTTTTTTCTGCTTCGTTCCCCTGTCCCCGACTGCTGTTCCTCCGGCCTTCGCTCTCGGATCTGTTCGGATCTCTTCTTTCCCAAAACGTCCGTCTCTCTAGGGTCGGGTAAGTATTTGATTCCATGGTTGAAAAATTCGTTCTTCGTTGCTTCCCCCTGTTTCTGGTTGCACAAACGTCTTGTACCCAGCTCAGCTCTCTCTCTTTCCTCATTCATGGCCCATTCTTCTCTTGTTTTAGCTTACTGAAATAGTGACATCCCAGGCAGAATATCCGGGTTTTTGCAGAGATTTTGAATGATTTTCTGTTCTGGGTATTGCTACAGGTTTAAATTTTGGAAGTTGTAAGTAGTCGTTGTAAGTTGTAGCAGACATCGGGGTTAGCTTCTGGGTAGTGGGTTCAAGTCAAATTTTCTGTTCATTTCCCCATTAAAGTTTTCATTACATTTTGAGTGGGGTGAGGGGGGTTTGTAGTCCTCTGAATCATTACATTAAAGAGTTCATGTTCCGAAGAAGATGATTGTGTTGTTCAATGAAATCATTTTGATTGCTTGCTACCGTGATAATTTTGTGTTTTTATAACGGAACTTATATGAATGTGAATGATCTGTTTCATGTTGTTTCTGTAGTTTATAGGAACTTATATGAATGTGAATGATCTGTTTCAATTCGTTTCTGTAGTTTATAGTTTCCTAGTTAGGAAAATTTGGCCATCCAATTGCATTTATGGAGTTCATTGCTTATTTGCTTTGTTGCTTTCTATTACAAGAGGACTAAAGCTCGAGTCATAGGGATTGGGGAAGGGAAAAAAATGCCATTGAACTAAGACTTGTCAGCTAGTTCATTTACTTCTTTAGTTTGTCTTTTCCTGATGATATTGCTAAGGACGCTAAGCAGCTTCTTCATTTACTTTGTCTGTCTTTACTGATGATCTTGCTAACGATATCAATTATGTTGGTTTTAACGCATGTCAACTGATGACTAGTGCCTTTGGTTTCTGAAGATGGGTGCAAAACCTGAAACGCTCACTGGTCTGTCTGGAATGGGGGATATCATGCT
>JAOQMK010245877.1:0-10666 GCA_027564415.1 Erythroxylum macrophyllum
TATGATCCAAAAGTTAGGGTTTTACCAGAATTTTATTAATGAGGGAAGCCCTAGATCTAACGGATCAGAATCACTGAAGGTTCTATAATCAATGGCTGTGATGAACATTCAAGTTCTGGGCCTAAAGGGTGGGTTTCCATCCCAAGAGTCCAAGTACTAAATTTTTTTTTAGGAATAAGAGTCCAAGTACTAATTACACTTTACTTTTGTAAGTTATTTTGTTATAATTTATTAATTTTTCGTATATTGATAATTTTAAAATAATATAGTATTAAATTTTTAAATATGTTATTATTTATTATTTTAAATAAAGACAGAATTTTAAAGAAATATGATGAAAATTGTATAATTGTTTAAACAATAGTAAAAATAGGTAATAATTTATAATATATATAAAAACAAAATAAAAAAGTCAAATCACAATTACAATATATACAAAAACAATTTATTATTTTTCTCCGTTTACGACACTTAGAAATAGGTCATTAATAAATATAGGTATTACAAGCCATTCAAAAGAAAAAATATTAATTGATATGAAAAATTTATCTGAAAAAAGTGTTTTTTTTTAGAAACTCTAAATTTGAACTTCTTAAAAAGCTATATTTTGGCTACAAAATAAATCATATTTATTAAAAAAGTATTTTTTTATTTTACAAATAAACACTTATTTTTTTAAAAAAAAACTTTTATGATTAAAAAAAGGTACTTATTAACATAGATTTGATCAATTTTTGGGTCGAGTCTAGGCTAGAATGCAAAGTTTCTCTTAAATTCGAGCTCAACCTAACTCATTATTAAGCCTAGCCCAAGCTCTTCCCTAGAAAGATGTTGGACATTTCGAACCAGATGGAATCTGGGCTCTGGCTGCATGATTCAAATTTGACTAGCTCGAACTACAAGAAGATGGGCCAAGCCGAACCAGCTGTGAACCCAACCCAACCCGTGAAGAAATGGTTCTAAGAGACCTAAAACCAGCATTTTCTCACGGGAACATCAGACCAGAGAGCAACACTAGGCCACTGGCACAAACTGTCTAACCCATAACATATCTGCAAATCAAAATGTGGAAGCCAACGTAGACTAATGAAGCGATTGGTTCGTACAGCGGAATGATAATAAGAATGAGAATAAATATAGTAAAAAATGAGAATAGATATTATCATTATAATTATGATGGTTAGTTAAGAGGAAGGAATAATTATCGTTACCATTAATAGAGATTAGTTTGTAAAAATACTAAAAA
Organism: Erythroxylum macrophyllum; assembly: GCA_027564415.1. NCBI lineage: Eukaryota > Viridiplantae > Streptophyta > Magnoliopsida > Malpighiales > Erythroxylaceae > Erythroxylum > Erythroxylum macrophyllum. The sequence goes on from JAOQMK010245877.1 coordinate 1,247, forward strand.
ATAAAAATTAATTATAATTAATTAATTAATTATATTATATTTTAATTAATTATATTGTAATTAAATTAATTACAATATAACTACTAATTAATGAATGAATTATATTTTAATTAATTATATTGTAATTAATTAATAATATTTTAATTACAATATTTTAATTCATGAATAATTATATTTTAATTACTTTTATTGTAACTAATTAATAATATTTTAATTACAATAGTTTAATTAATGAATAATTATATTTTAATTAATTAATTAAAATATTTTAATTAATTATATTGTAGTTAATTAATTATTAAAAATATTTTAATTAATTTTAATGTAATTAATTACAATATTTTAATTAATTAATAAGTATATTTTAATTTGTTATATTTTAATTAATTGTAACAAGCACATCCTTACATAACAATGATACCCATTCCTCTAAATTAGGAGAGGAATGGGATATTATCCAAAAATGGGTAATCAAAATAATGACTTTATAATCATAGTCCAAACTTAATCTTTCATTCCATACTCATTCTCTTTTTTCCATACCCACCAAATAAGCACGTTCTAGAACTTGAAATCAACAAAGTGAATCCAAAATGGGAAGAAAAAAGAATGGAACTTTCACCAATAATTTCTGTCCAGTTTTGGTGGTGATAGAAAGTCTCCGAGGGTTGTTAATGGAGGTCTATCTAAAGCTAAGATGATAAAGATTAGCCTCACTCACCAGGCACCGGACCCAGTTTTGTATCGTTCATTATCAGAGATGGACACGACCTGAATTATAGGGATCAACTCTTCTGTTCCTATTTTCGTATGTCACTCTGTGCTTCTCTTTATCCATCCATTCATTAAATGTACAAAGAGGCACACGAAAACGGGAACAACCACCCTGTATCTTGAATTATGAACCAAAAACTAATTTGACTCGATTCACCCCAATTTGTATCAGACTTGGTCAGATTAATAATTTTATTGCTTAAAGTTATATTTAAAATATTAATGAATTGAGTTACTTTTAAATGCAACCCAAATTTAAAATTCTAACAAAAAGAAAAGTTTCAAATCATTTGTTAGGTTGAATTTGAATTTTTTGTAATTTAAGTTCAAATTTAACTCAAATAAATCTTAATTAATTTACTAAAAATACAAATAGTTATCATTTTTTTTCTTTAAAATCAAAACCACAAAAAATTAAAAAAATATAAAGTAATTATTCTGAACATTTTTTAATGACTTAGGAGGATGGTAGAAGTTGAGATGGTGACCTTTTATAGTCCTCTGAACCGACTCTGTAATTATTCTCCATATGTTCTGTCCCCTCACCTCATCCACAAGTTCCATTACTGGCCTAGATATATATACGGCACCAAAGTTAGGCATGAACTAAAAATGACGAGGATATCAGATACACTTGCATCTTCTTGGAGTTACGTTTGGGCTTCCATGTTCTTTCTCCTCAAGTTTCTGCAACTTTTCGGCTTCTTCTCTTGCTTAGAAGGTCGCTTCTTCTCCACTCTGGCTCTTCTCGTTGTCTCTGCAAAGCTCTCTTTCATCTTCATATTCGTCACACTCTGCGTTGAAGTTATAGCTGAGCTTCATTCGAATCACACCCCAGTTCGGTCAGAAACTTGCAGAGGAGGCATATGCTTACACAACTTTCAGTATTCTAATCTTGTTTGTGAGGGTAATCTTATATAGTCTCATGAAGATATTGATATTAACATACAAAGATCATGTGTAGCTTTGAACTAGAAATAGTTTGTATGGTTTGTTCTTTCACTTGGATCTCAAAGTTGCTGGTTAATGTCTCGTGAGTTTCTTAGTTAATAACTTAAAATTACTTGATCGAATTCCAAATCGAATTTTTAGGTTAAAATCACTTAGAGAGTGTTTGGAATGGTACGAATTGAATTCAATTAGTGTTTGGAAACAGAAAAAAATGATGGGTTCAATTCATGTATGAATTGAATCTCATCATCCTTTATAAATTGAATTTACCTGAAAAAGCATCAGAATTGAATTACAAACAGGGACTTCAATTCTTTTTTTGAACGTTGAAAATACCTTTTTAATAATACCCATCTAACCCTACCATATCTCTTCACCTCAAGCAGCCCCTCCCACCAAGAAACGGAACAATAACACCTTTTTCACGAATCAGCACCTCCCACTATATCTAGGTTTTCCCTTTTCTTTGTTTACGGGTATCTTTTTCATTTTCATTTTTTTTGTCTATGATTATCGTTCTCTTTTAGATCTATTGTTCAATTTAGCTTGTCCTCTCATTTTCTTATGCCATTTGCTATCATTTTTTTATTACAAGGATAAACAATTAAAAAAAAACATAGCTAGACTAACACATGTCCCTCCGATACACAGCGCCTTGCTTATCCCGATGAATAAGATATATAACTGGTAGAGGTCAATCAATTTTTTTTTATTTTAATAATGAATTTTTTTAATAAAATCACTTATAATGAAATTGATATTTATAACTTACTTTATGCAAGTGTGAATGTTTTATTATTTAATAAGAATATTTTTTAGTCAAGGATAAAAATGTCATATGAAATAATTGAATTCATTTTGATTGTGTTCTCTAATTGAATTCAATTATAATATTACTGGGTTTGTTCTAATCAGTATAAATTGAATTCAATTCAATCTCATTAATGTAATCGAATCCAATTCGAAGGCTTCCAAACGGCTCGAACGATGAGCCGGATGAACGGTTTTGTTTGACAGTAGAATAGCCTTTCATTTTTATGATTGGAGGTTCAAAGATGAGAAGAAATTGTCTAATCTAATATGACTCTAATAGCATTTCATAAATGTTAGTTTCAGGCTCAAAGAAACTCGAACTAGTTAGCCGTCCCAATCAAGTATGCTCAGTTTGTCTATATGAGCGAAGCATCACTATCATGATTGTCCTTAATGTTCTTCAATTTCAGGTTTTAGAGACCTGAAACTGAGTAAAACATGAAGGGTTAAGAAAGAAGACAAGCTCTTTACTTTGAACAGATGGAAGAGTTCTGATAAGTTTTGTGTATATAAACTTCTGAAGTTTATACATACAACATTACATGACAGGATTGGAGAACAAGTAAACTAAGACAAAAAGTTCACACTAAAACATACTCAAACCTTACCAAACAGTATCATCAAGTCACACAGAAGCTTTAAAAGAAGAGGTGTTTGCTATGCATATATAGCAACTTCTACCATTTACCATTTACCACTTACCTCTAACCTCTGTTCTGTTTAGTAATTGGGTTGCAATACTAATAAGCCTACTCCCAACCTCATCGACGAAATCGATCAAAAGAACCGAGATTTTGGCGTTTACAATGGGTCAAACTGGGTCACTACAACGGGGCTTCTAACAACATGCTTCCCGTCAGACCATGAGATTGAACCAAACACAGCACCAGTATCACCCAGCACCAAATTCCTGGTATCTGCTATTACAGTCACTATAAAGCTTCTCTTTTTCACTTCTGGAGTGAACATCAACTTCCATGGCTTTACTGTGATTGTCACCCCTTTTGGAGACTGGATGTTTGATCGATAGACAGCGGTCGGTTGACCCACATTGGTCACAGTTCTAATAAATGCCTTGGTGCTCACCCCTATCGATGAGCTTGGAAACAGAGCGGCAATTGAAGGATAATTCAAATTCTCAGGCAAAGGCCTCTTCAGCGGACAATTTACGGGTGATTTCGTCACCACCTGAATTGCCTTCGGTCCATATCCAATTCCACACATATAACTTACATAATCATTATCAGTAACATCATACACAAGCCCCGGATCCATTGCTCTATCAAGATTTAGATGCCCTGCACCGAAATCATACACCGTGGCTGATTTCCCAGTTGCTTCATCAGTCATTGCCTTCATTGAATTATCAAATGTATTGGCAGTAGTCATCATGGCGGACCTAATAGCCGCCGGACTCCAATCTGGATGTGCTGATTTGAGCAGCGCCGCGCCGCCACTAACATGAGGGCAAGCCATTGAAGTCCCAGACAAGATATTGAACTCAGTTTTCCTGGTATCCAAATCAAGTCCAGTTGGTCCAACAGCATCAGTCCAAGTTGCGAGAATGTTCACCCCAGGTGCAATCAAGTCCGGTTTGAGGATTTCCGGATTCAACCCGTTAGGCCCCCTACCAGAAAACGATGCCACAACCGGTGCAGGCTTGATTCCGATCACAGTACCTTTAAACTCAATAGTAGCTGTCGGATTCGAATCTGATGAAACATAGGACTTAATAGCATCACCCTCTATTGATCCCATAGCACAAGCAGGTAACATATGAGCATCTCCAACCAAACCCTCACCGTTAGAGACTCCATTAGCAAGAATCATGCCTACACCACCAGCTTTCTTGACAACCAATCCTTTGGCTACTCGTGGACTACTTCCACGATCACAGATCACGATCTTTCCTTTAACTAACTTAGGGTCTAGAGTGTTCTCCATACACAAAGAAGCAGATGGAACACCTGATTTTCCAGGATAAACAAGAGGGTACATTTTACCTTTTAACGGCTCGCCGGAGTACAAAGACACTCCGCTGAGTCTCCGCCCGTCGCCGAGGATCACGTCCGCCGGGAAATTCCTGTCAATCGTGCCTGCTCCGACGGTTACAAGCCACGGCGCGAGGTTTGTAACCGACATTGAAGTCGGTCCGTCGTTACCCGCTGACGACGAGACGAAAACGCCTCTAGAGACAGCGCCGTATGATCCGATCGCAATGGGATCGAGGTAGTAGGGAGACGAGATTCCGTCTCCGCCGCCGATGGAGATAGAGATGACGTCGACACCGTCGGTGACCGCCGCGTCAAACGCCGCTAGGATGTCTGAGTCGAAGCAGCCGGCGTTCTTCCAACACACTTTGTAAACCGCCAAACGCGCCTTTGGCGCCACGCCTTTTGCAATGCCGAAAGCGTAGCCTTCCATGCTTGCTCGGAACACGTGCCGTCCGGCCGCGGTCGACGCCGTGTGAGTTCCATGCCCGTCGGCGTCTCTCGGCGACCTGAACTCAACCGTCTCGTTTATTCCGGTAATCGGCCCGCCGAATCTCGACGCCGCCTCATGACCTTTCACAAAAAACCTAGCGCCGACCAACTTCCGGTTACAGTTCTTGGCCGAGAACTTCACTCCAGCCTCGCAAAATCCTTTCCACCGGGATGGAACCGGGCCGAGGTTGACATCGGAAAAGCACCGGCGCTCTGGCCAGACTCCAGTATCGAAGACTCCGATTATGACATCGGACCCATAGTCGGATTCGGACCACAAACCCCGCTGGTTTCGCAGGCCGAGGAACTGAGGGGAGCGAGTAGTGTGGAGTTCTCTCCGGCGGTCCTCAAGCACGGAGAGGACGGATGGGTGGTCTGCGAGAGAAGAGGCGTGATCGGCGGTTAGAGTGGCCGAGAACCCATGAAAGACGGTGTCGTAGATGTGCAGAATTCGGTGTGGCACAGTGAACTCGGAAGTGTACCAGTGATAGTGAGTAGGGAAAACCGACGGCTTGGATCGAGAGTCGACACGGATGATGAAAGTCTTAACCGTCGTATCAGTGGATATCGTTTTTGAAGTGAAGGAAGCAAAGAGAAGGCAGAGCAAGGCCAGAGAAGCCATCGAGCGAGTGAGTAAAGTGAGTGCAGTGTATCTGGTAACCCGACAAAGATATACTAAAGATTATTGCCGTTTTTAAGGTTAAGTATATTTTAATTATATTTTATAAAATATTAGTAGATATTTATTTATTTTATAATTCTTTTATTAGTATTTTAATTTCATATTTACATGTAATTTTAAAATAAAGTTGTATACATGGATGACAATAATTTGGGTTTAAATTAAATTTGGGTTTAATTATATAAATTTGTATAATTTATATACTACTAATTTTAATTATATAAAAACTTTAAAAATTTTAATGCTATAAATAAATTTAACAAATAAAAAATTAATGAAAGAGATTTTGAAATCCCTAATTTTTTTATTGAAAATTAAAGTAATTAATGAGTGATTAGTAACAAAATGATTATGTACCGTTGGTGTTCATGATGTTCAATGATGACCGTTCGATTTGTGGGGACTTTTTTGTCGATGATCATGATGGTTGGTGGCAAAAAAGGAATGATACGACTTTTTTAGATTCTTTGCCTAACATGGGCTTGGAATAGACACACACTCACCTTAAGTAGGTGAGTCTCAAATCTCCCTTGTCATGTCTCTATGGTCCATATATGGCAAACCATGTTTAATTAATTGTTTTGATTATATAACCTTTAGTTAATTTGGTTTGTTGAACTAAAAAAAATCCAATTTGCTTAATGATTCGTTAATTTAAACCGTTAGTAAATTTAAGCTAAGGACACTTTTTCTTACATGGAATGCATGTGTCATGGTGAGATATTGTTCTTCATGTAATAGTCATGGTTTGTCTCATTCATAAATCATGTAAATCATTTGATAAGCATTGGACATGTCATTTGAAAGATATATCTAACAAGTTGCTTCAATTCAATAATTGAGTACTTATCTCATAGAATTTATTGGACATGTAGTAATGACAAGTCAGCTTTGGTTTATTTAATTAAAGTCGATGAAAAAAATTTAAATTGGTCGAATTCAGACTCAACATAACTTAATTGAACTAATTCAAACAACCCAACCTAATTTAAATCATTTCAAAAAAATGATATAATAATGCTAATACAATTGTATCTTGGGTCGTTCGATGATTAGAGATAATAATTTTGGCCCAGTACGACCTGGCTTGATTTTGATCCTGGTTGATCGGGCAACAGGCTAAAATTGGTCGACATCAAGCACTGCCCAACTTTATGGTCTGACTGTAACTTCAAAATCGACATCATTTTTTCACTTTAAACAATATATATATATATAAGGTGTGTTGGGTTGGCCATTGGTCGAGCCATGAGCCGATCAGCTTGTGGTTGGGCCAAACCGAGCCAGGAGTGACCTGGGCTTGGCTCAGCCCGTTGACATCTCTATTGATGATTGAAATTGAATTCAAGCCGAACAATTTGAATTCGGACCCAATTCAAGTAAAAAAATTAAATATAATTCATAAACGTTCTAACATATTATCATTCCTAATATCATTTTTGAATTTGCAATGTCTAATATAAAATTGACTTCTCATATTTTATTTATTAAGTGATTGACTTCTCATATTTTATTTATTACGTAAGTTTTTTTTTGAAAGTACGTAGTTATTATTTATTATTTATCTTTTATATTTCTTTTTATATTATATGCTTTTGTAGATTATTTGAAAACAGGAATAATGTTGCATACTATTGAACTTTTCTAGATTTCACCAATCGATTGAATTTTTGAGTTGTTGTAATATGATTTTGACTTCTAATATATTGGATTTGAATTCTATTTTAAAGTTTTGAATATGTAGTAATTTGTTTTAATTGATAGGTTGAGAAGTAATTACTAATTATTTGAATTAAATTTATTATTTAACTCTAAATTAAAATTAACTCGGACTAAGTTAAATACTCAAAAAAGTTTGCGGAGGATTGTTATGCACGTGCTTTCCAGGCGCGTGGATATGAGAAAACCTCTATCCGCACGACTTTGACGATAAAGACGCAGAACAGAGCACGAAATTAGGATTAGACTTTACGGTGGGCCCATGTACAGGAGCTCCCTGCGCCGGATGCAACGGCCAGATCACATCGTATAAAGCGGATCATGATTTGGAGAGGGCCGCCATTGGATGAAATGAACGGTGGAGATCGGACGTCCAAGTTGTGGCATGGGCAACACGTGATGGCTGATCATTCTGGTCCTGGAGCCATCTGATCATCTGCCATTATTCGTTATCTTATGCTTTGGTCATTGCAGACGGGGAAGAGGGCAGAACCGCAGAAGAGATAAAAAAGTTGTAATCTTTCTCTTTCTGGTCAAGAAAAGCATGAGGGCAAAACGATTCGGTATAACCCAACTCGATTCGGTTTAACTTAAAGTTAATAAGTCGAATTAATCAAATTTTGAAATTATTCTTAAAATTATGATTTTTTTATAACTTGAATCTTTACTTAACAATCATAACGGCTAGTGTTGGGAATAGAGCGTAAGAGGTTAAAAGTTGCAATCTCTCTCTTTTCTAGTCAAGAAAAGCATAAGGGCAGAAGGATTCAAATCTGATTTGCAGCGCTTTATCTCTTATGAATTAATAGCGAGAATTAATCTAAGTATGAATAATTTAAAGGCATCTTCTAGCAATTGATATCCTCCTAAACCATCTCGTGGCTAAACCAAAAAAAACAAAGGATTCAAATCGATCTCAACAGGTTTGGTTAAATTTAATTTGATAAAATTGTAATATTATGTTAATTATTTTAAAAAATAATATCATTTTAAACAATTTAAAGTGAATTTATACTATGTTTTTGGGAATCCAACCGGTAAGCTTTCGATCTTTTATCATTTCTGATATTTAATTTGAATACCTTTTTTATGTAAATAATCAATTAGTGAATTATATTTTAATTAATTATATTGTAATTAATTAAAATAATGATATTAATTAATTATAATATTTGCCCATTTATCTTATGTTGTGTATCAAATTTCCTAAAATAACATGTGATGCTATCAATGCTGTATTTGCTGATTACTGGTGGGGGCAGCAGGATACTGAACACAAAATTCATTGGGTTAGCTGGCTCAAGATGACAGAGAGTAAAAGTGTTGGAGGTCTGGGTTTTAAGGATCTGCACCTTTTGAATATTGCTTTACTTGCACGGCAATGTTGGCGATTGTTTACCAATCCAGATGCTTTATGGGCAAGGGTGTTGAAGGGGTTGTATTTCCCTAAAACTTCATGTCTGCAGGCTAAGAAAGGCTCCAGAGCCTCTTGGCTTTGGTCTAGTATGTTGGAAGGCAGGGATTTTTTGAAACAACATATTCAGTGGCAAGTTGTGAATGGCCGAAGTATTCATATCTGGGATGAGCCTTGGATTCAGGGCATATCGATTGCTACACCTGAGGGACTTCCTGTTAGTGCTCCTACGAAAGTGGAGGAGTTGATTGATGCTCATGCTGAAAGGTGGAATCTGGAGGCTGTGAGTGCTTTCCTTCCTATTGAACATAAATAACTGATTGAGGAAATTCCTTTGTGTAGTAAAGGGTCAAAGGATCGATACATTTGGCCAGTAGCTGAAAATGGTCTTTATTCTGTTCGAGTGGGATATCAGCTATTGAAACAAGCTGCCACAAACTCAGTCAACAGCAAAGCTGCCACTTCTCATTCTGTGGATAAGCAGCTGTGGAAATGGCTTTGGAAACTTACAATTCCTCCCAAGATTAAGGTATTTCTCTGGAAAACACTTCGCAACCTACTGCCTACTAATTCTAATTTGGTCT
>JAOQMK010246141.1:0-10631 GCA_027564415.1 Erythroxylum macrophyllum
CAATGTACAAGTCGACTTATCGGTACTTTTCAAGAACAAGTCGACTTATCAGTGGTACAAGTCGACTTGCACTTACACTAGAAGACAAATTCTATCATCTAAAGAGCCAAAAATAGGAACAGACGATATGATGTCATTTATAGACGATGTGACATCATCAGACGATACAAGATTGGAAAATTTTCCATAACTTTCCCTATAGACATCAGATTAGGGTGTTCTTTAGATGGTTTGAAAGAGGACTTCAAGCTCTACAACTTTTATGAAGAGTTGAAAGACAAATTCTATCATTTGTGGGGTCAAAAATAGACCAGATGATAGTGCACAGAAGGTCAAACATAGAAGAAGCAGAAGTCAAACATAGACGATACATTTTACAGACAATACATTCTATACTCCTAAACATCTCCACTTATAAAGAATATAATTTTCAACTCAAATGTCCAAAATTCTCATACTATATACCGTTGGAAAGATAAAAGAAAGACCTAAAACTTTCTAGAAGACAACTTTATCGAAATCTATCTAGATCAATCCATAATTTCCTTCTAAAGTCAGAACACAGACTTTTTTTTCCTCCACTAATGTACTACGCCCAGTTCTCAACTTCATGACAAATTTTAAGATTTTTAAAGACTGAATTTAAATTCAATGTCTTCACAAGAAATGTAGCCATATGTTTTTAGTTTAATCCAAATTAAGAATCATCTCGTTCGGATAACTAGAGAAAAAGTTGTGGTTAAAAGACTGAAGCATACTCAGTGAATATTTTCTAGATCAACTACCCATTTTGCTTCAAAAATCTTTCCTTAACACAACTCATACCAAGGTCACCTTTTCTACTTCATTTACTCCTCATTCTCAACTCCATTTCAAATCAATATCATCCATAAAGAAATTATAGTCCATGATTAATCATGAACACTAATAACAGAACATACACATATATACATATCCTTCATCAACTTACTACACATATTCAACTTCATTTTTGCTTTCATTTTACTTCTAACTTTCACCTTAATTCTTCCCATTTCAAAATCTCTTATCCACCAAAAACATCAAACCAGAACATAAATTTATCCACATTTCTCATTCATTACTTTACTTTTGTCTATCATTTCTAATTCAAAATTTTTCATTCATTTGTTCTTTACTTATGACTAATCGCCAAAATTTCTCATTTGATAGTTCTAACTTCTAAGAAAAGTTCAGGGTCCAACAGATATGGAGGGATAAGGAGAAAAAATGGATGATAATTTGGAGGGAGAATGTCAAAAAATGGATGGGAATTTCGATGAAAAGAGAACACAATTTCAATCAAACTTCTATGTAGACATTCCAAATGACCAATTTGCAATTGAAATTCAATCATCAGATTATGATAGTCCTATTAGCATTGATGAATATCCTAGTGGAGATGAGGTAGGTGAAGCTTTACGTAGACCTAACTCAATAGTTAGGGATAATCTTCAAAGTTTGCACATGAGTGGACGTTGGGAATGGAGTACAGGACTGCAAAAGACTTTAAAGATACTGTTGTCAATTATGCAATACATAATGGATACAATGTTAGGTTGAAAAAGTGTGAGAGTAATCGGATTAGGTATGTGTGTGTTGATGGACGCCCATAGGTTTTGTATGCTTCATATGATAAGAATGAGAGATATTTTAGGGTGAAAATATATAATCCTAATCATACTTCTTTCACCACAAAGAAACCAAAATAGGTTTCAGCAAAATTGTTGAATAGATACTTAAAGGATAGAATTTTGGAGAATTCTAATATCACAACAAAAAAATGGTAGAAGAATATAAAGAGAAGCTCAATATTTTTATTAATTCAAGTATGTATGAAAGAGTAACGAAGAGATTGAGGAAAGAGAGAGCAACATATTTTATTGCTGAATATAGGAGGTTGCAAGGTTATGTACACAAGTTGAAGGTAAGCAATCTTGGATCAACAATTGGGTTACAATTATCGAGAAATCAAAAGAGCTCATTGCTACAGGAACGTTATGTTTTAAAGTTTATGATATAATTCATTATGTTTGTTATGTAGTATATTCTCTTTATATTTTGTTGTAGTTCAAAAAATTGTATATTTGCCATAAAATGTGAGTGGAAGCACTCAAAACCAATTTTTTAGATAGATGGATGCTTCCTAAAGATATAATTTCAGGGGCAATTGTTAAGCGCAGTTGGTATGAATGGTGATGGAGGAATCTTTCCATTGGCTTGGGCAATTGTATAGGTGGAAAATACATATTCATGCACTCGGTTCATGAATATGTTGTCATCTGATTTGAAATTGGAAGATGGTGAAGGAATTACAGTTAAATCTGATATGCAGAAGGTATGTTAACATACTTAGAATTGAAATCATTATATGAAATATTATCTTATATATTTTTAATTTATTGTATGGATTAGTCAGGTTTGTTGAGGACACTTTGCTCAATGTAGGTCATGGAATGTGTCAGACATATATATCATAATTAGTCTGCCAATTAGAAGGGAAAGGACCTCATAAAGTAGTTTTGAAATTGCGCTTGGTCAACGTATGTTCAAGATTTCAATGAGCAACTAAAGAGGCTTGACAAAATAAGCCTTAGATGTGTTTGCAGTGTTACTTGAATATCCTAAAGAGAGATGGGCTTTGAAAGTAAATGTCCAATTGTTGACAAAAACATGAATGAAACTTTCAATGGGTGGAGTCTACCAGCAAAGGAGGGGCTAGTGATTAGCATGCCTAAGACTATTAGAATGGTTATGATGAGGCATGCTGAGAGGAGACATTTTATACTTAGGTGAAAGTCAGATATAGCACCAAATATAATGAAGAAATTGGAGAAAAAAGAAGAAGTAATGCAGTGGAGAATTGTATGGAATGGAGATAATGGTTATGAAGTTTCAAAAGGTGGTGAGAAGTACATTGTCAACATCGGTAGACAACACACAGGTAGTTGTTGGGCATGGGACCTATATGAATATCCTTACAAGCATGCGATTAGTACAATCCATCATTTGAGAGAAAGGGTTGAGACATTTATTGATTCGTGCTATTGAAACGTTTGATTCATGAGTTTGTATGAACATTTGTTAAAACCAATTAAGGGTGAAATTTTTTGGTCTTCAAGTGATGCAGAGTTGATACATCCTCCATCTAAAAGAGTTATGCATGATAGAAAAAAATTGAAAGAAAAATGACAATATAAACTAAAGAAAATGAAAAATCCAAGCAGATCGAGTCAAAAAGGGCAAGTGCATAAATGTTGAAAATGTGGTTTTCAAGGTCATAACTCCAGAAAATGCAAGAACAATACCTTAAGTCAACATGTCGAGGCTTCTTCATAGGTGTGTACACCTTACTTCTATCATATGAATACAGTTTTATAAACATACAGTTACTAATGTTTATCATTATGTTGATCAGGTTAGAACATAGTCAACTTCACAGGTATACTAGTTTCCGGTTTATATTACTTATTATTAGTTGTAATGACTAACAAAGTTATTTTCATTATAACTACAGTTAAGCGATGCGAATTTGGTTGATGATTATTCTATACTGAGTTAACAAAGCAATGTGTTTTTTTTATCAATTTTTCTAAGTTTAAATAATTATAAAGTGTGTTTCTAATATTTTATCTTCCGCTTTCTAAGTTGGTACATCTAGAGATGACAATAAAAGAATTTTTCGAGTTGTTAACCCACACATATTTCAATTATCATTTCAACCAAGGGTTTTATGATTCAGAGGACGTTCCAGTATTACTTCACAACAATTACAAGTTGAAGCAAGTAGAAGGAGAACGTTGATCTTACGCAGTCAAGTACTAATGAAGCAAACATTGATAAGTTATATACATACAATGTATATATTTGTGTTGTATACATACGAATATTTGTGTTGTTTATATACAATATAAATATTGTCAAAATCAATATGAGATGTTACACAACCTCTCTCTCTATCTTTATCTCTATTTTACGTCACTTTTTTTGCATATTTGACAACGAGTTAATTATTCAGTTTTTATTGGTTATATATAGTAGGATTATTTTTGCTTCGTTACATAATTCATATACAAATTTCAAAATCAAAATTTTCATAATATACTTGAAATTAGTATTAACCATTACATTGTTGAAATTCAATACAATATCTCCATAACATAATTACAAATAAAAAGTACTAGAACTATAATAAATCCTATTACAATGTTCATTAACATATATTTAATTTCTTTTTTCTCTTTTCTCAATAAATTTATGTCCTCCTTTAGAAGCTTCATTTTTTTTTTCAAACTCCTTAGTTGTACTTCTTTCAACCTCTTTCTTTAACATTGATAATTCACTCCTTAAATTTTGAAACACTTTAATGACTCTCTTAATAAATTCTTTATTGTACTATTTAAAATATTTGCATCTCCTAACCTAAAACATTCAATTTCATTAAAAAAACCTAAAACACAAGTTTAACATTCAACTTCAATAATCAAATAACAATAAATTCTCACTAGATAATTGGGGCATTCATAAAATCTCTGGCCAGGATTATGATCACTCTATGATGTCCTTAATGAGGCCTTTAGCCCATAATAGCTAATGACATTTCCTAACTTTGAACTCACTGTTGTATTAATCAATGATAATGATTCCGTCTGCATACTTAAAAGATGATAATAAGATAATATATGATTGGCTAAAAATGCATTCTACTAAGTATGTCATGTAAACACACATAAATTTGAGAATAAAGTGTGATATGATTATTAAAAATCAGTCTAAGAATTTCAATGCCTATATTAAAAAGGTTTAAGACCAACCTATCTTAATCGTACTTGCGATGATGTAGAGGGTTATAATAAAGAGATTTCATAAAAAGGAGGGATGGAAAGTACATTGGTGACATTTGTCCAAAAATCATAACTAAATTAGAAAATTTAAGAAAAGAAGCATGCTAAAAACTATATTCGTATTTCAATTGTGAGAGAGTTTTTGAAAGTGAATACATGCAATTTGTACAACATATGGATGAAAAAAACTTACACTTATATGAAGTAGAAAATCATTGGAAATTCTTATCGATATGCAAGTGCTTCTATTAGACATGATGGATCTAAGCTTGAGGATTATATAGATAAAATTTACAACATTAAGACTTTCTTGCAGCTATATGCTTGCTAATTGTTCTTTATTTTAGAATAGCATCATTACCTATAAGATGATTAGCATTTGTATTTATCAATTTCATTCTAATATTGCTACCATTTTTGTAATTTTTTTCTAACATTAGGTGAACATTTTTGACAAATTCTAAATAAGAATTAACGTGTTGAAAGTGGAGCTTTCACAATTTACAACAAAGTATGATAGCCCAAAAAAGGCAAAAGTATGAAAAGATTAGCAATATAATCCATAAAGTCTTTTGATATTGATGCCCATAAGGTTTCTCCATCTAGACTCTGCATATTTACAAAAAAAGTTCATTTCACAGAATAGTTCTATGGTTAAACAGAAAAGGAGGATAGTCTTTTTAAGAAAGCCAAGAAACCTTATGGTCCAATATATATTTCTAAAACCTCTTTGCAAGGACAAATTCTGAAGGAAAGGAGTTAAGCATTTTATGCTTTTATAAAACAAGTGAATAGAAAGTAATAAGTGAAACATTGATGGTATTATTGCCAAGAAGAGTGAAATGCATTATGGAAGTGCTTTACCAACAAACAATGAAGGTAACAGTCACGAAACAATCAGGAGAAGTCATCAGCTGTGGCCACACATGCCACACACACAAGGGAATCTAGAAAAGGTATTTTGTCAACAAAATTATCATCCTTTCAATGGCTAAGGGGTCATACTTTGAGCCTCCAATTTAAAGAATTTCTATCTTAAAGAAGTGTTACTTAGATACCACAAGCAATCAATAAAAGGTGATAATTTACATGTTTCAGTGCATAATAAGTCAATAAATTTGGAGCAATCACAGTGTTGGAGGAGCAAGGTACTAGTTGAACAAATATCGCATATGTATTCTTGTGCTGATAAAGCATTGATTTTACGTCTTCAATATGTAAACTTGGTACAAAATTCGCCATAAGTATACCTACTCCAAATATGATCAAATTATCAAATTATCTAACTTGACATACACTTCACATAATTGACTTCATTGTTACTATCATATTCATATTGCTTAATATCGGGCATTTTATGAAAAAACCAAGCAAATTTATGACCTATTTCATCACAACAGACGTAATTTAAACAAACAAAGCATAAATACAAAATAAAAGTCTATTCTTTCATTTGTTTTGTAAGTAACACAACAGAACAAACGAAAGAACAAAACGTGCCATACAAAAGGTGAGGGATTTTGGATAGTGAACTCAACAGAACAAACGAAAGAACATAATATGTCATACCCATCTAATGCTAAACCAAATATCAAAGGCACTCACCTATGAGAGCGACTGTTAAACGATGATGCTTGCAACAAATACTCTCCCAATCTAGCGCCTCTAAACCTTGTAATGATAACAACGAATGAGAGTGACTAAGGGATATGAGAAGGTGAGGTATTCTAGACGGTGACGAATTCCAGATGATCAACGATTCCAAAACGTAGAAACAGAATGCTAGCCATGGGACCTCTTCCAATGCCGATAGCTCCAGCAGCTCACAGGAAGAAGATACCCCTCAGGTGCTCGAAAAAAAGTCATCATCCAAATCTAAGCCCTCTTATGCTGAATTATTCAAAAACAACCATGTGCTAACTCATAGGGTTCAATTGGAGCACAAGGCTATAGTCGACATTGTTCAAATGTCACCTGAAGACTTTTGACCTATTGAGGAAGCATGGGGTTATTGCTTGGTGGGTCGTTTTACTGGCCGTTTTCTGGGTATGAAAGCAGTGGAGGGAATGATGGCCACTTGGGGAATACCATGTCGGCTCCTCCCCTATGACCAAGGCTGGTTGATTTTCAGGTTCTCCAATGAAGATGACCGAACTACTGTCTTGATGGGAGGCCCCTATACTCTTTATGGTAAATCCTTGTTGCTTAAAGAATTGAGTAAAGGCTTTGCCTTTAACAATGATGAATTTCTGAAAATTCCCATTTGGATTAAACTCCTTAATGTCCCCCTTGATTTTTGGCATGTGGATGCCCTCTCCAAGTTGGGATCGAGGTTAGGAAAGCCCATTTTCACGGATCAAATTACTGGTCAGCGTTCTAGAATTGGTTATGCCCGAATGCTAGTTGAAGTTGATGTCTCCAAACCACCCATCCCAAGCTTCCTAGTTCAGTTCCCGGATGGCCAATGTTATACACAGCAGGTTGTGTATGAAACTTTTCCACATTTTTGTAGTTCCTGCCGAAGGACTGGACACTTAGAGTCGGCCTGCCAATTCAATGCTAGTGGTCAGTCGATGGCCCCTAAAGGCACCTCTAATGCTGGAGGCATGCAGGAGCGATCTCGGCCACCTATAAGGAAGAATGGGAAGGTGCAATCTAGCATAAGTGTGCCAGCCCCACAACAGACACTGCCGAGTAGTTTGGCTCCTCTAGATGCTGATCCGGTTATGATGGCTCAATCTGCCTCCATTCCCCCTTTGGCTAGGGAGACACCTACTGATCCACCTTCTTGTAATGTTCATGCACCTGCTGCAGTAGCTAACAACATATAGAATTTTTAGAATCAGGTGGCTCCTCTACAAGCAGACCCGACCCCCTCTAGAATGAATGATGGAGAGGCTAGAAAGGTTGGGAAAGGTCCGAAAGCTGACTTCAACAAGGGGATGAAGGAATTTAAAGGTCCACCACCTGTCAACCGTAAAGGTAGTGATAAAAACCTTGTGAAATCGAATCTGAATGAGAAAGGTGATGTTACTGCTCACAATAGGAAGAATGAGGGAAGGGTTGGCCCTTTCTCATTGATGAAATGACTTTTTTGTGCTGGAATGTCCGAGGGCTGCACAAATCCTCGAGACAACATAGTGTTAGCCTATTAACTAGGCAACACAATTGTCGCTTTATGTGTCTTTTGGAAACTAAACTTGATGTGGTTGGGTTGGAACAATTCATGAGAAACAAATTTCCTGGTTGGGAATGTCGGCATAATTTTGCACAGGTTCAAGGAGGCCGAATGGTGGTTGCTTGGAACCCATTATATTACTCTTGTTGCATCCTTGTGGAAGGTGACCAACTTATTCATTGTGAGGTTAGTAGTAAAATAACACAAGATAAATTTCTAGTTTCGTGTATCTATGGCTTATATAGTGTCTCTCAATGCTGAGATCTTTGGAATTATCTATTGGGGCTGAATGTGAGTTCAAAGACTCCTTGGTTACTATTAGGAGACTTTAATTATGTGTGCTTTGCCAATGAAAGAAGAGGAGGCCGACCACCATCTTCCTACTACCTTAAGGATCTCCAAGACTTTCGGTTGTCTTTAAGCTTGGAAGATGCCCCTTCCAAAGGTGAATTTTTTACTTGGTATAAAAATCAATGGATGGCCAAACTTGACAGAGTCCTCATCAATCCCGCATGGGGTGTCCGAGACTTAACCTGTGTAGCTACCTTTCTCCCTATGATGGCTGATTCGAATCATTGTCCCATATTATTCGAATTCCACCCACATCAACCTCACGGTAAAGCTTCTTTTAAATTCTTTAATATGCGAATTTCTCACCCCCATTTTCAGGAGACTGTCGCTGAGATTTGAAGCATGGATGTTGAGGACACTGCTCAATTTTCACTTTACACTAAGCTGAAATCACTCAAAGGCCCCCTGAAGGCTTTGAATCGTCAAGCCTTTGGCCATATCACCAGTAAAGTGCAAGAGGCACAAGATGACTTTCAGCATGCATACCAGGCTCTCCTCTAAGCCCCGGATGATGATGAATTGAAAACCCTGGTTAAACTTAAGCGAAAGCAAGCTAGCTTTCTCCAAGATGCAGAACGAAGCTTCTTTCGACAAAAGGCGAAATGTACTCATTTAATGGAGGCAGATAGGAGTACTAGTTACTTTCACTCTATAGTTCGCAAGAGAGCTAAATTGAATGCTATCACTCATCTTATTACCGAGGATGGGTCTGAAACCTCTTCATCGGCAGAAGTTACTGATCGGCTACTACAATATTATTTAAATCTCTTGGGATCTCCTTCAACTAGAAGGCCAGCCGATGTACAGGTGATCACCCAAGGTCCCATTTTAGCACCATCTGACCATATTAACCTGGTCGCCCCCATTACTACTGCTGAAATTAAACAGGCCATATTTGATATTGGATATGATAAAGCACCAGGACCGGATGGCTACACGGTTGCTTTCTTTAAAAAGAAATGGCAACGGGTGGGATTGGATATTGTGAGGGCTGTGCAGGAATTCTTTGAGAATGGTAGATTGCTTAAGCAGCTTAATCATACAGTTTTGACCCTTGTTCCCAAAAAGAACTCTTCACCAAGATTCTCTGATTTTTGACCGATTGCATGCCTTAATGTTGTGTATAAGATCATCACTAAAATCTTGACAGCAAGATTAAATTTGGTGGTCGGCCAATTAGTTGACAAAGCTCAAGCAGGTTTCATCCCGGGTAGGAACATGCTGGATAATGTCTTCCTAGCACAGGAACTTGTGAGGGGCTACAGTCGCAAAAGGATCTCTCCTAGATGTATGTTGAAGATTGATCTCACCAAGGCCTATGACACCATATCTTGGGGCTTCTTAGCTGAAATGCTACATGGTTTGAACTTCCCTGCCCAATTCATTGGGTGGATTATGGAGTGTGTTTCCACTTCCTCGTTCTCACTCATGATTAATGGAACTCTACATGGTATGTTCAAAGGAAAGCGTGAGCTACATCAAGGTGATCCGATGTCTCCCATCCTATTTCTCTTATGTTTGGAATATTTGTCACGAGTGTTAAAAAAGAAAACAACTAGCACTTCTTTTCATTACCATCCGAAATGCCAACAATTAGCTATTATTCATTTTACTTTTGCTGATGAACTTATGCTCCTTTCTCGAGGTGACATTACCTCCATTCGGATTCTACTGGACAGTTTGAAAGATTTACAGGAGGTAGCTGGGCTGCATGCTAATCCTGTTAAATCTCACATTTATCTTGGAGGTGTATGGGGCTGGGAGAGGGATGCTATTCTTCAAGAAGTGGATTTTCCGATTGGTGAATTCCCGGTGAGATATTTGGGGGTACCCTTAGCCCCAATGAAAATTTCTGTTGCTCAATATTCAGTTTTGATTGAATCAGTGGAGAATTATATACATGCATGGAATGGTAAATCCCTTCTTATGCTGGAAGATGTGAAATGATTCATTCGGTAATTCAGGGAGTTCTCTCCTTTTGGCTTTAAGCCTTCCCTTCCCACTGTTATTATTGACAAGATTAACTCACTCTGTCGTCTGTTCTTGTGGGGAGGAAAGCATTACAAAGTTGCATGGGATACTATGTGTCTACCAAGAGAAGAAGGAGGACTGGGCTTAAAACAATGCAAGGTATGGAACTCAGCTTTGTTGGCTAAAACACTATGGAATATTCATGCAGAAGTGGATTCTTTGTGGGTTCGATGGATTCATGCTATTTATCTTCGGGGCACCTCTATTTG
>JAOQMK010246170.1:0-10627 GCA_027564415.1 Erythroxylum macrophyllum
AAGATCCAATCAATTCATAATAAAATGAACATCAAATAAATGAAACATGCCTTTCTTTATTTATTCATAATGTCTGTACATGACTATGAACAAAAAGCGCTAAAGGGGATTGCCTTTAGGGCACTACTCTAACAATCTAACGGTACTGTACACGCACAAGTCGCCTTGCATTGGTACACAAGTCGACTTGTTAGTACCGAACTGGAACAAGGCGACTTACATCTCTATACAAGTCGACTTATCCCTACACTTAAGACATCTCCTGGTAAAGGAGTCACGAGATTTGGCAAGAAGGGCAAGTTAAGCCCAAGATATGTGCGTCCTTATGAAATTCTTGAGAGAATTGGATCGCTAGCCTATAGGTTGGTGCTACCACCGGAATTATCACAGATTCCTGATGTCTTTCATGTTTACATGTTGAGGAGATATAGATCAGATCCCTCTCACATCATTCAAACCACTGAGGTTCAGTTGAGGGATGATTTGACTTATAAGGAGACTCTAGTGGAGATTTTGGACACTAAGGAGAAGGTCGTCAGGAGCAAGACAGTTCAACTAGTAAAAGTCCTATGGCGAAACCATTCTATAGAAGAGGCCACGTGGGAGCCCTTGGAAGCCATGAAGGAGAAGTATCCATACCTCTTCAATGATTCAGGTAAGAATTTCAATGACAAATTTTCTTTAAGTGGGGGAGAAATGTTAGCCCCTGAATTTTTTTTCTTTAGTTAAGCATGATTTAAAATATTTTTTGAGGTCTTGTTAGATTAATTATTTTTGGAGTTATTATCATGTCTATGTTAGGATTTTTTCATAAATTAGTTGTAATAAAAAGTGGTAAGAATGCATAAAGGGGTATTTTGGGTAGTACTTAAGGTTAAAAACAATAAGTCATTAAGGAAGGGTAAAATGGACATTATGCAATCATTAAAGGTAGGAAAAGATGTAGTCTTGCTTTTAAGAAGGGAAAAATGTGAATTGAAAGAGAAGAACAAAAATAGAAGAGAGAAAGAAGAGGTTTCGGTGAAGTAGAGAAAAGAATGGAGTTTTGAGCTAGGTTTCATCTTTTCTTAGTTCTAAAGAGAGAGTTTGAGGTTACTCAAAAAAGGGAAAAAGAAAGAGGAAGGGAAGAGCTTTCTTTAGAGCCAATAATCTCATCAATTGGTGAAGATTTAAGGTAAGTTTGATTTTTATACTTTGGATATATGGAAGAATTTTGGTTCATAAAGCTTAGGAAATACATGGGTTTAAGTTTTCTAGAAACAATTTAATTGAATATGCTTAGTGGGTTTCAAATTTTTACAACCCTATTGAAGTTAGGATTTTTTCCTATGGAGAGGGAATCAAGAAAGATAAGAAGAGCAAGAGGAGAGACACATTTGAGTAAGTTATAAGCAAGGAATTCAAGGTGGGTTACATTTTTATAATTAAGTAATAAGCCAACAATGTCCCTTTCAAGAAATGGAAATAATTGATTTCAACTACTTTTTAAATGTACATTTATTACTCTTTGAATGCTTTGAGAATGTGCTACATGTTTAGTATAAGAATTTTGTTTTGAATTATGAAGTGAAAAATGAAAATGATTTTTTAATGGATATCTAGTTTATGAAATCAAGTTTCCAAGATGTGCCATTTGGGCAAACTATTTTCAATTCATGAATTACATGTTAAATGGGTTTGGTGTAGTCCATTCAATTATGTCACGTGCATGTTGACCAAGTTGAAGGCTTCTCCCGCCTGCCTGCTAGTGGCACAAGGCTCCTTCATGGACTCCCTTATGTTTACGTCTACACAAAACCACTATATGGGATTGTGATAGTACGTCAAGTTTACGACTACACAGGACCATTATGTGAAAATGTGTAGTTCGTCATGTTTATGGATCTACCCAAACCATTTTGATGTGCTTATGTGCTCATGATATGTTGACAAGAGTGACGCATACATGATTTGCATTAACGTGGATTTTTACAATGGAAATGATTATTTTAATAGTTTTGCTTGTTACCGGTTATAAAATTATTACCCGCGAGCTTTAAGCTCACCCCTCCCATTCCATCCCATCTTCAGGTGAGGAGCAAGAGATCGAGTAGTCAAGGGTTACGGCATCACTCCGAATTTACATACTTTGGTATTTTAAGTTAGATTTTTGGGAATTCAAGGCTTTAGCAGCATTTCAAGTAATATTCAAATATCTTTTGTATTTATAGTTTATAAAGCAAATGATGTATTATGGCTTGAAATGCCATTAAAGCTTTGTAAAACTCTTATATTTTGATATTAATGAAATATATTGGGCATTTTTTCCATAACTATCCAAGTCTTTTCATTGCATTTTTGAGTTTTTCATAGGATGTGTATACAGAACAGCTATAGTAAGGATGAGTCATTTGAGTTGAGATTTGGAAGTTTAATACAACCAAATTGGTAACTGAATGTTTAAAGAGTAATATCACATTAGAAAAAGCTAATTTGGGAAGAGTATAAGTGAAAGTGATGTTAGAATGGATGTAGGATGTTGGATTCGGAAATTTTTTCTAAATTACATATTATTTGTTTAATTATTTATTTATGTTTGTTGTTTGTTTAATTATTATTTTTAGAATTGAGTCATTAATTTAGTAGGCATGATTAGAGATTGAAAAATAGATGGAAAGATTGGAACTTAGTTAGAATTAATGTGGTGTTCAGTGGATTAAAGGAGTTAGAGACATAAAAGAAAAAGAAGCGGCAAAATTGGAAAGCCTAACCAAGTGAGGGGTATATTTGGAAGAAAGAGAATAAAAGTGGACTTGAAATTAGAAGAGGGAAGACAGAGTGTCGTGGAAGCTAAGAGAGAGAGAGAAGAAAAAATGTGAAAAGAAGAAGATAAGAAGGAAAAATCGTGGAGAAAGAAGGGAAAGGAAAAAGAAATCGTGGGAAGAAAAAGAAGGAATAAGCATTATCAAAGTAAGTTCATCTTCTTCCTCTTGCTTTGTTAGAATGAAGGAGTTTTAGGGAGAGAAAGGGGTTTTGTGTTGGGAATGATTGGAGGAAGAAGATGATTAAGAGACCCATTTGATTTTTAGGGGGGTTTTTCTAACCTAGATAGACTATGGGTAAGTTAATGCTAAACCCAATTTAGCAATTATTTCATTTTTTTGTAATTTTGAAGTTTTAGGGGTTTTATTGAATTGGAATTTAATGGGAAATTGGTTTGTTTTAGGAAATCAAGAAAATCCTACCCAAGAGCAAGGGGAAGGGCCAAATTGAGTTTCGATTTTCAAGAGTTATAAGGTGGGTAAAATATTTATGGTTATTATGTAAATGGGCAATGTGCCTATGTGTGTGTGTGTGTGCTTAAATTTCTAAATTGTGAATTATTGTGGTGTGGAAAATGCCTTATAATGTGTTTTATGTTATGTTATTCATTAAAAGATGTATGACATTTTGATAGGGTTGAATTGTGAATGTGATCATGCTATGCCTTGGAATTGTATCATGGCATTTTGATTTAAATGGAAAGAAGAAAAAGCATGAGAATATGAATTTGTGATTGATTGAATTGGGCATGAGAGTTTATTGTGTTTGGACAAGAGTGTAACCATTTCATAGTCACATGCACGTCGACATAAAGCCTTCTCCATGCTGCCCGGTTGTGGCATACGACATCCAAAAAGTGGACTCGCTTTGTTCACGGGGTAAACTTCGGTTTGTCTATTTTGTTCCACGGAACCCTCGAGCCAATTGTTTATGCATTTGCATTTTGATATGTTAAGTTATGATGCAAATTGAGTGTTATGCTCTGATGTTAAATTACATCCAATATGTTCTATGTGATGATGTATTGAATTATGAAATGTGAATTGAAATTGTGAATGCTGAAATTTCATTGCTGGATTGGGACAAGACATGTATGTGTGTATGGATATTCATATATGTTTGATTGTGTGGCTCGTTGCCAATGGCTATAAATATATTAGCCACTAAGAAGTGTAGCTCAGCCCACCATTTTCCCTCCTCAGGTGTAGAACGGGAAGATTAGAGATCCTTGCAAGGCATTCAGAAACTCCAAGATAGCTAGGAATCTTTTTTATTAAGTTAGTGACAAATTTGGATAGCTTTATAGGCATATCAAACATGAGAATCCTTTTGTATTTTGTATTAAGTTTGATGTATACGTTGATATGTAAGTAAAGCTTGTTCAAACATTGACTTTGTTTAGAAATGAGAATGAGAATTTGAGAAGTTCCTTTTTGTATGATTATGTTATTTTAAAGGTTAAGTATGATGGATGTGCATATTCTTCTTTGTTGAGATTGCCAATTGTTGCTAGTATTAGAATAGCATGGTAGAGTTGGAAAGATTGCATGCGTTGAATCTTTTGAGTTTAGATTCAAGAGTTGATGAGATGTATTTAGTAGTTAAGTGGATATGAGGTGGTTTTGCACTAGAAGGGTTGAATTTAGTAAGATTATGAGTGAACATGGTGTTAGAATGGATGTTGGAAGCATTGGAGAAGCTTTGGAGGGGTTTGGGAATCCCCTATGTCCGCTAGACGGACATTAGGTCCGTTAAATGGACCTTTCTTGGGCCTAGAAAAAGGCCCCCAACCCAGTCCATGTTCGTTAAATAGACATTAGGTCCGTTAAACAGACCTTCTTGGGTCTGGAAAGTGCCCTAGGCCTGCCTATGTCCGTTAAATGGGCATGTACATCCGTTTAACAATCACGGAACAGCTGCAGTAAATTGTGATTTTAACTTTTTTAGAGGCAGAATCTAACTTTGAGTGCTTCATAAAAGTTGTATATCTAGAAGTTATCTTTCAAACCGTTCAGAAATGACATTAATACGACATCTCTAATGAAAGTTATGGCAATTGCGCCAAGACAGGTACAATACGATTGAGGACATAAACATGTTTGATTCTTTTGGCCATAACTTCATCATCCGACCTCCAAATTAAGTGATTCTTAAAGCAGTGGTTTCCTAACACATATTTACACTAATTTATAAAAATTGAGAGCCTTTGGTGTTGAATTCAAAAAGATGGATTCAAAGAAAGGAAACCCATTCATGTTTTATGACTCCGGATAGTTGGGCTTCGAAAACGAGGTCCAACATAGGAACCATTGGAGATGCTTTGGAGAGTGTAGTTAGTGATTTAAAACTTTAGGTGATATGAGGAAGACCCTGTATAAACCCCATCGTCGGATTCATTTTTGGCTGAATCCACCGTCGGATTCAGCCTTGACTGAATCCATCATCTTCGTCAGATTCAGCCTTGACTGAATCCATAGTCTGATTCAGCTTTGGCTGAATCCATCATCTTTGTCTGATTTAGCTTTGACTTAATCCATCGTCTAATTCAGCTTTGACTGAATCCATCGTCTCTGTCTGATTCAGCTTTGATTAAATCCATCGTCTCTGTCTGATTCAGCTTTGACTGAATCCATCATCTGATTCAGTTTTGACTGAAGCCCATCATCAGATTTAGCTTTTACTGAATTCCATTCTGGGATTAAACTTTGACTGAATCCCTCCGTCTTCATCTGATTCAGCTTTGACTGAATCCATCGTCTCCGTCCAATTCAGCTTTGACTGAATCCCATTGTTTGATTCATCCTTGACTGAATCCATCCGTCTGATTCAAGCTTGACTGAATCCCTTTGTTTGATTCAGTCTTGACTGAATCCCTCTGTCTGATTCAGAGCTTTGACTAAATCCATCCATCTGATTCAGCCTTGATGAATCCATTTTTCTGATTCAACCTTGACTGAATCCCTCCGTTTAATTCAGGTTTGATTGAATCCCTTTGTCTGATCCATCTATACTTTTGAAATTTTGAGATTTTGACTATCTAGATGGCAAAATCTCTCTTGAAGGTCTTCATGAAAGTTGTAAACCTCGAAGTCCTATTTGAAACTATCCTAAGACGATCTAAATCCGATGTGGGCACACCACCATTGTAAGATGATGGCTAATGAGGGTTCGCTAAAATAACCCTACAAGATAATACACTCACGTTCTCACGACTATGATGTTGGGCTCTGAAAATGGGGTCCAACATATTATGGTATCAGAGTGACTAGGTTTAGGTCTAGGGTTGCGACTAAGTTTAGGAGTATCCTAGGCATAAAATGGGTAGTTTAAGACATGAAATGAATATGTATTGTTTTAAATGAAAAACTTACATTGTTTTAAATTGTTTCCCATTATTTGAAATTGTTTTATATGATTTGAACTATTTTGCATATTTTGAAATTGTTTTGCATGAACTAAAGATTTTCAATGGCTTTTATATTGAAGGAGTGAAAATGCTGCCTTGAAAGAGAACTCGATGAGCTGTGACTCGTTCTCGCTCTCGCCAAGGGAGCACGTATGAATCCTATATCCCGCAAGATATGGGGACACACTCTGCTCCTAATTCTGAGGCACCTAGTGTACAGCATTAAGTGCCACTGCCTCCTTCTCCTATGCCTACCATGGATCCGCGATTCTTTTAAGCCTTTGCGCAGGCTTTCACTTATGTCATGGGCCAAAGGTCACAAGTTTTGGTGCCAACTTTAGTGGAGAGGAGTGGGCAGTATGATAAGCTCCGCAAGTATGGGACTGTGGATTTCAATGGGACTACAAATTCGGAAGAGGCTAAAGCATGGTTGAAGAGGACCGAGAGGGTCCTAATTTAGATAAAGTGCTCTGATGAGAAGAAACTGGATTATGCAATGAGCTTGCTACAGGGAGATGCACTTCATTGGTAGGAACCAGTGCCCCACAGTCAGGTTATGCCTCTGGTACTGTCATAGAAAGACTTTGTAGAAGTATTCAAGAAGAAGTACCTCTCGAGGGTTTATGTATAAGAGAAGGCTAGGGAGTTTCTAAATCTCACACAGAGGGACATAGTTTGAGTGAATATGAGCTGAAGTTTACCCAGCTGTCACGGTATGCGGCCAACATTGCTACTAATGATGAGGATAAGTTCCACAGGTTCGGGGGATGACTTCATTTAGGGATCAAGGAGAAAGTTCTGACCCACAACTTTTGTGACTTCCAGTAGTTGGTAGATGCTGCACTCCAGGCTAAAAAACTGGAGAATATAAAGAATGAAGTGAGCAGGAAGAGGAAGAACAAGGAGCAATCTTCTAAGAAGGGAATGAGTGCTCCAATGCCTGAGAGGAGTAGAAGAAGTTACCATGCTCAGAGTGAAGTGGGAAGTAGTGGCCCTGCCAAGAACAAGTAGGCATTGGCAGTTTCAGGGCCATCCTCAAATGTGGGAGGCACTGGAAGGATGGGGAGGAGTAGATACACAAACCCCCAATGTGAGCATTGTGGGAAACTTCACAAAGGAGAGTGCTTTAAGTAACTTGGAGCATGCTTTCGATGCGGGGAGAAGGGACACATGATCAGGGACTGTCCCTAGGTAACAAGGCAAGAGTGGTCACAGTTGCACGCTCTGAGGAGAGTAGAGACAGTGGGAACCAGGCCAGTCACAGAGGTGGGCAGTTCTGCAGCGGCAAGGAAGGCTATTCCTCCAGGAAGGTCATTGGGTCAGACACAGGCTAGGGTGTTTACCGTAACCAGAGACGAAACTACAACCGCACCTGAAGTTATTACGAGTATGGCTCAGCTATTTAATTCTGAAGTATATGTCTTGATTGATTATAGCTCCACGTATTCATTTGTTTCTACAAGCATAACATTATATGATGTTGATTTGATTCCTCGATTATTAGTACTCTTCTAAGGAGGAATGTGATTATAAGTCAATTATATAGAAGTTGTGAGCTCTTCATTGAAGGTGCTCAACTGGTAGTGGACTTACTACCCCTAGACCTAAAGGGGCTAGAAGTCAGACTGGGAATGGATGTTATGGAGAAATATCATGCAAAGCTGGATTGTGGCCTTAAGGAGGTGGCATTTGATCTGGGCAACGGTGAGAAGGTGATTTTTAGAGGGGACAGAAAAACACCATCACTAAGAATTATTTCGGCTTTGCTGGTTGACAGGAAGATGGGAAAGAGGTGTGAGGCCTTCTTGGCATATGTTGTGGACACTGATGTGAATGAAGGGAAGTTAGGGGATTTTCCAGTTGTGAGGGAATTTCCAGACGTGTTTTCAGAAGATTTACCTAGTTGTTCACCGGTGAGGGAAATTGAGTTTGCCATTGACCTGATTCTAGGTACCATACCTATTTCTATACCACCATGCACCTATTTCTATACCACCATATAGAATGGCTCCAGCTGAGCTAAAGGAGATTAAGGAACAGTTAGAGGAACTGTTAGAGAAGGGGTACATAAAGCCAAGTTCATCGCCATAGGGAGTGCCTATACTGTTTGTTAAGAAGAAGGATAGGACATGGCAGATATGTATTGACTATCGAAGAGTCAACAGGGTGACTATTAGGAATAAGTATCCTCTGTCCCAGATTGATGATTTGTTTGACTAGTTGTAGGGAGCAAGGGTCTTTTCCAAGATTGATCTCAGATTGAGCTATCATCAGCTCAGAATCAAGGAGTTTCATGTGAGTAAGACAACCTTTAGGACTCGTTATGGGCATCACGAGTTCCTAGTTATGCCATTTGGTTTGACCAATGCTCCAGCTGCTTTCATGGATCTTATGAATAGGGTCTTCAGGGAGTATCTGGATCAATTTGTCATATTGTTTATCGATGACATTCTGGTGTATTCTAAGAGTGAAGGGCTCATGAGGAACATCTCAGAATAATGTTGCAGACACTGAGGGAGAAGGAGGTTTATCCTAAGTTCAACAACTGTGAGTTTTGGCTCCACGAAGTGATATTCCTTAGGCATGTGTTTTCAAAAGATGGGGTACATGTTGATCTGAGGAAGGTTGAAGGAGTGGTGAAGTGGCATGCACCCAAGGCAGTAACAGAGGTGAGGAGTTTTCTCGGTCTGGCAGGTTATTTTAGGAGGTTTGTGGAAGGATTCTCCATGATAGCTACTCCACTGACCCGATTATTGAGAAAGAATCAGAAGTTTATCTAAATCCATGAATGCTAGAAGAGCTTTGAGGAACATAAGCACAGATTGACAAGTGCTCCAATTCTGTGTTGGAGTTGCTGAATGTGTCTATGCAAGGAAAACCAAAGAAACTGCCCCAAAATTCTGACTTTGCCTATAGGAGATGAGGGTTATATAGTTTACAGTGATGCTTCCAGAAAGGGTTTGGGTTGTGTGTTGATGCAAGGAGATAAAGTCATAGCTTATGCCTCGCGGCAACTGAAGCCATATAAGCTTAATTATCCAACCCATGATCTGGAATTGGCAGTAATAATTTTTGCCTTGAAGATTTGGAGACATTATTTGTATGGAGTTCAAACAAAGATTTTTATAGATCATAAAAGTCTCAAGTATTTATTGAGCCAGAAAGAGTTAAATTTGAGACAGAGAAGGAGGTTAAAGTTTCTCAAGGATTATGATTTGTTGATTGAATATCATCTAGGAAAGGATAATGTGGTAGAAGATGCCTTGAGTAGGAAATCCTCTATAGCTCATGCTCAAGCAGTTTACCTGCTGTTATTTGAAGAAATGGTTAGGCTTAGGATAAGCTTAAAGCACAAGATGTAGAATTGAGTAAGCTCCGAGGAGAAATTTAGAATGGCAAGAAATCTGAAGTGGTAGCGAGGGACGATGGACTTATGGTTGTAGGGAACAGACTTTGTATTCCAGATGTCAAAGAGGTGAAGGATGAGATATTGGATGAGGCACCTAATGCGCCTTATGCCATGCACCTAGGTAGCACCAGGATGTACAGAGATTTGAAAGAGCATTCCTGGTGGAATGGCATGAAGAAGGATGTAGCAGAGTATGCAAGTAAGTGTCTAGTGTGTTAGTAAGTCAAGGCTGAACACCAGGCAAGCTAAGGCTATTATCTATTCCTAAGTGGAAGTGGCAAAGGGTTACTATAGACTTTCTGATGGGTTTGCCCAAGACAAGTAGGAAGCATGATGCCATAAGGGTTATTGTTGATCGTCTGACGAAGTCAGACCAATTTTTGGCAATTAAACAGACTGATTCTCTGCATATGCTAGCAAAGAAATATATTGATCAGATAGCAAGATTACATGGAATTCCAAATTCCATAGTTTTTGACAGGGATCCTCGATTCACTTCGAGATTCTGGGGAAGCTTACAACAGGCTCTAGGAACCAAGCTGAATTTTAGCACAGCTTTTGATCCTCAGACTGATGGTCAATTTGAGAGGACCATTCAGACCCTTGAGGGAATGTTCAGGGCATGTGTGATGGATTTCAAAGGAGCTTGAGATGAACATTTACCATTGGTCAAATTTGCTTACAATAATTCGTGCCACTCGAGCATTCAAATGGCTCCTTATGAAGCACTACATGGAAGGAAATGTAGAACTCTGATATGTTGGGATGAAGAAGGAGAAAGGAAACTAATTGGGCCAGAGTTACTTCAGATGATAGTGGACAAGGTCAACTTAGTTAAGCAACAACTAAAGCAGCTCAGGAGAGAATGAAAAGCTATACTGATGCATACCAAAAGGAAATGGAGTATGAAGTCGGTGAGAAAGTCTTCCTTAATGTAGGAAAATCCCGGGACGAACATCATATGTTCAGGCAGCGGAAAACAAAAATTTTTGTTCCCGGGACTTTCCCGA
>JAOQMK010246207.1:0-10622 GCA_027564415.1 Erythroxylum macrophyllum
TTTGAGAGGTTAGAAGATTAAAATGGTATGACTCATGTCTATTAAGGATTTCATGATGTTAAGAGTTCAAAAAAAAATTATGACAGCTAATTAGGGTTAAATGGAATAAACCCTACAAGGCAAGATGATCAAGTTTCATGTTTTATGGTTCAAGGGTTGGACTCCGGTAATGGGATCCAACACATAAACTTTCTTCTTGTCATATGTCGCGAGCATCCACTGTTCAAGTACCATTGGTGCTAGTTTCTTTTTCTAAGGAAGGAGATCTACAGTAGATATTATATTTTTCTTAGGTACCCAGATTTTCTTAGGTCCTTTGGGGTTAGTCTTATAATAATTCATAGAATGATAATAAGACGTCTGGTGATTTTTCTTTTTATAAGGAACAAAATTCTTTTTATGACAAGTATCCCTTTTAGTAAACCATAAATCACTCTTATCATTTGGGTGTCTATATCTTCTAAGCATGTCATTCATTTTCTTCGTACTTTCAGTAAAAGTTGATAGATCTGCTGAAAGAGTATTAATTCTTTGTTTCAGTTGACTAATTTCCTTGGATCTATCTATAGTAACTTTTTTTTCATATCGTCTACTTGTTTTTTCAGGCAGACGTTTTCTCTCTTTAACACTTCCATGTTTTTCAAGTTTTCTACAAACTTTTTCTTTAATGATCTATATTGCTTTAGTATAGCATGTGAATCTTCTAACAATTCTAAATATGCTTCTTGTAATTCGTTAAAGTTAGAAGTTACCTCCTCGTCACTTTCTTTTTTGGCTACCAAGCATATATTTGCTTGAACTGATGCTTCTGAATCAGTATCAGATTTGGACGAATCCAAATCTTCCCATGTTGCTATCATGCTCTTCTTATTTTCTTTATTTTTCTTCGATCTTCTTCTCAGCAACGGAAATTTAGACTTGTAGTGTCTAGGTTTATTGCACTCGTAGCAAATGACAGATGTCTTCTCGTTCTTGATTTCGTCTTTGCTATTTTTCTTAAAAGAAAAATCTTTATTTCCTTTTGCTTTCTTCTTCCACATTTGTCTGATCTTTCTCGAAATAAAAGATAATTCATCATCATCTTCGCTTGAATCTTGTTTAGATTCACGAGTATAGTCATTATTGATTTCTTCAATCTTTAATGCTTTTGATGATGAACTTCTCATTTTTTGAATCTTGTGATTCTTTTGTCTAGCCTTTAATGCTATAGATTTATCCCATCTGGGTTTCTCTTCTGCATCAAGCTCCACTTTGTGCATCTTTAAAGAACTAAGTAATTTATCAAGATTCAATATACTCAAGTCCTTGGCTTCTTGTACTGTAGTGACTTTAGGTGTCCATCTTTTAGGAAGACTTCTGAGAATCTTTCTAACATGGTCTTGATTATCGTAGATTCTCTCAAGAGCTTTAAGTCCACTAATGATAGTTTGAAATCATTCAAACATTTGATCAATAGACTCATCTTCCTTCATCTTAAATAGCTCATACTGATGTATAAGAATGCTTATCTTGGACTCTTTCACCTGATTAGTCCCTCATATGCAATGGATAGAGTGTCCCACATCTCCTTTGCAGTGTCGCATCCATGAACTTTATCGTATTCACTTTTGCTTAAGGCACAACTCAGAAAGAACTTGGCCTATGAGTTAAGTTGGCATCTAGATTTTTGGTCGGCTGACCATTTGGTACGTGGAATGGCATTTCCTTCATCATCCATTGGTATATACGGTCCATTCTAGATAATCTCCTAAAGATCAATGTGTGTTGATTCTATGAAGAGCCGCATCTTGTCGTTCCAATAATGATAATCTTCACCATTGAATGTAGGAGGTCTTGTGACGGAGGCGCCTTCAGCTATAAAAACGTGTGATTCTGCCATAGATCTTTGTCCTCACTTTATAACGGTGGTTCTTGGAAATTGAGCTCTGATACCAACTGAAGTCTTCGAATACGACTTGTATTTATAGCCTTCGTCTCCAACTGCTTCTTGTTTCTTGTAGAAACCGTTATTCAGTTAAGTTCTGTAACTAACTCTAACTGACTAACCTTCTGACGTACTGTTGTGTCTTCATCTTCGTATCATCTGTGTTTTTTACTCTTCTTTAATTTTTTCTTCCTTTTGTGTTTTCTTCCTTCTGTGTTTTGTATCTTCTATGTTTTGCCGCGCTTCTTCTGTGTTTTGTTGCACGCTTAACACACTTATCAAAACAGTTCATTTATTTATAATATTATTATTATTTGATTGTCACCAAAATTGTTAGATGTGAAGTCATTTTGACTTAACACTCCTATCACATATTTGAGTTTACCTATATCTACAAGGAAATTAAGGTTTATGAAAATTTTGTAAAAGACTAAATTATTGGTCCAATAAGGACTTTTTTAATGTTGGGATGTTAATGTTGATTACATTTTTCTAAGCTTCCTCCAGATTTAAAGTTTAGCTCACTTAGGTCTCCTTAAAGGGGTTATCAAGACAATAGAAAAGATTATGAGAACTTTCCTATAGGGTGGTAGAAAGGAAGGAAAAATTTTAGCTAAGGTCAAGCAGAATGATGAGTGTAGGCCCGAGGAAAAAGGTGGCTTATGGATCACTAAGATAAGCATAACAAATAAAATTCTTACTACTAAAAGGCTTTGGAAGTTATTGGTGACACAGTCTCCATAGTCACATTGGGCATATACTGATATTCTAAAAAATAGTAGCATATGGGAGCCAACTACCAATACAAGATCCCTCTGGTTCTTATCTCAAATCCTAAAAGCTAAGTAAATACAAGATTGGGAACAGTAGAAGGAATTTTATGTATTATGACAACTAGGAAAGATATTAGGCCCCTAATCTTCTCACAATTTAGAAGAATTCCCTATAAAGGCTAGAGGGGCAATGTGGATACATGAGCATAACTGGGGTAATTTTCCATTTGGATTATTTCAATTTATCCTTGATTGTAACCTCCATGTTGACTCAGAAGATTGCTACGTATGGCTCAGACATCCCTCTGGCAAGTCTATTAATAGATCCTGTAAGTAGTTATTCAAGACTAGAGCAATTAGCGTAGACTAGTACCTATATATTTGGCATAAACCACTCATCCCTAAAACTTCCTTCCCTAAGTGGTTGGCTTTATTGAATGGCCTAACCACTAAGGATATAATAAACTACCTTAACATTTAAAATCGCCATGTCCTCTACGGATCAGAGAAGAAGTCCATTCCCTATCTCTTTTATAAATGTTAGTGTTAGGAGAAGATAAAAGAACCTGTCAATATGAGGAGAAGGCTATTTAGTCTTGCCTCTATAGTGATTTGGCTAATAAAGGATCACATCATTTCAATTGAAGATAAGAAATTTATTATTTTGAATTGGGGAAAATGCATATATATACTATAGGTTGAAATAAATCACAAATGCTTCCAAAACATAGAAAATACCATAGAAGAATTGCTAAAGGAAATTAAATAGTGGAGTAGAGAAACTTACCTACTATAAAAACCTAAAAGGCTAACTTCCTCAAGTGTTTCCTATATTTGTTACCTCTATTGCAAGGCTCAACAAGGAAAAGGATTAATCACCATCGAGTGCTCTAAAGAAGATATGGTCCAATCAACCCCGCTACCCACCTAGAGCTAGCCTTATCGCAACCCCAAGAGAAGATAATTATCACTTCTCTTTGTGTTTTTCCAAAGACAACTGAGTCTAAACAATAAATCTTTTGTTTAATTACTAGAAGGTGCAGAGTCTATACTGGGTTAATTATGGCCTTAAATCAACTAATTGAAGTAAATCACTTATTAGTATAGTCTTTACGTACAATATACAAAATGCAGAAGAAGGGGGGGTTGAATTGTGTATTCTTTTTCGTGAATATAATCCCCTTTGATATTTCTTTGAAAATGAACTTTTTCGAAGTTCTTAAATGAATACCAAAATATTTATACAAAAATATTTACGTGATTAGATTGCAATTCTATATACTTGTATAAGAACAATAGAAATTATAGTAGAGAGCTAGAAGTTGGACACAACGATTTTATCCTGGTTCACCCTAAACCTTGGGCTACGTCCAGTCCTCAAAATTCTTATGAGATTTCACTATTCTTCTCGAAATGTACAAGTATTCTTTCTCTACAGAGCCTCTTCAGGTCTCTTACACTAAGTATTATTTTCGCTCTCTTATCCTCTTCAGGCTCTTAGCTTTTCCTTTTTCTCACTAGAAAGATATTGCGAACTTTGTTACAGTAAAGATTGCTCTCATGTTTCGCATACAGTAACGAATACAGAATTTTTAACTTGAAAGCTAAACATTGAAGTTCAAAAACTAGTATTCAAAAACTGGATCAGTCTTCGACTACAACTTGTATTTATAACCTTCGTCTCCAACTGCTTCTTGATCACTGCTTCTTGTTTCTTGTAGAAACCGTTATTCAGTTGAGTTCTGTAATTAACTCTAACTGACTAACTGTCCATCGTACTATTATGTCTTCGTCTTCATATCGTATGTGTTTTCTTCCTTCTGTGTTTTGTTCCTTCTGTGTTTTGCCGCGCTTCTTCTATGTTTTCCTGCACGCTTAACACACTTATCAAAACATTTTATTTATTTCTATTATTATTATTATTTGATTGTCACCAAAATTATTAGACATGAAGTCATTTTGACTTAACAATCTCCCCCTTTTTTATGATAACAAATAATCATAATTTTAGAAAGATACTCGAGTATTATTTATATACCGAATAAGAAGATATACAATTGAAAAATTTGTAATCAATACTATCTTCTTTTTCTTGTCTCTGGTCTCCCCATGTTCTTTCTTCTTCTGCTTCTGCTCTTCTCCTATATTTATTTTCTTCTTCTCTTCTCCCCTTATTTGTTATTAATCAAAAATCTTCATCGAAGACGCTTCATAATTTCAGAGAACATTTGTTGCATATCAGTGTGGAGTAACTTGAGGTGTTCTTCCATAGAAACTTGTAAATGAGCTACTTCGTCATGTAAATCACCCACTGAGTCACGCAGTTCATCAACCTTGTCATGAATTTCTTCAATTTCCTCGATTAAGGCTTCATGACTCCTCTGCTGTATGTGACTAACTTCATCCAAATCAATAGTAAAATCCTGTTGAGGTATTCTAGGTGGAAGGAAGTTTGTAGCAACAAATGGTTCTGAAGGTAAAACATCCAATTCAATGACTGTGATAGCAGGAGGTTTGAACGATAGGTTTCTTTCAGGGAGATCAAGATCATCAGGTCTAGGTAGCTTTGGAACTGGTTTTCCAAGAGGGTGTAGTACATCTTTAATTGAAGATATAGAGCTCAAAGGTCTAAAGTGCATGATTAGGTTTACAAGAGTCTCTATGTTGAAATTAATACCTCCAATTCTGATGGTTCTGTACTTCTATTCTGTTATTATGCCAACTACCTGAGAAGTTTCATTTGTGGTGAAGTGGCCACAATGACTTCCTGATGCTTTTGAGATATGGTGTGAAACATAGATTCCTCTCGGTTGTGCTGCATAAAATGCCTCATCTATGTTCCTCACTTTTTCTTCTATTTGATCTTCTGTCAGATCACTCGTATTCCCTTCTAGATACATTTTCTTCTTCCTTTTATCTTCATTGCATACAATTGAAGGTCTTGTCTATATGTCTGGTACAATCTTAATCACTGTTCTTTTCGTGATTGGGTAAATAGTATATCTCTCCTTTTTCATCTGTGTTGGATATGGTTCTAACTTCTCATCTCGCAGAACACCATACAACCTTTTCTCTCCATGGTTTAACAGATGTATTGATCGATTATTCACCAAAATTGGTTCGAATTGTACCTTGACCAACCTTCTCAAGGGTTTTTTTTAATTATTATTATGCTTCTAATCCTGACTGGTACAACTTCTTCAATCACCTTCAGTTGCAAATCCTCTTTTCTCATAGTTGAGAAGAATTAACCTATGCTGAACTGTATTCAACTGTCTTTTTCTTTTGTTAAACATCAATTGGAGTACTCTTTTTTTGACTGATTTTCTGCTTCTTACTTTCTTCTACTAGCCTAGAAGGAGTTTTTTGTTGAGGTTGAGGTTTCTTTCTCTCAAACACCAACTTCCTCTTAAGTTCTGTTTCTTTAGTCAATTATGCTGGCTCCTCTTGCAAAATTGAGACTAAAGATCTAGTTGCTTGTGGTGCTTTTTTTCCAAAATCTCCACCATAAGTCAGACCTTTCCCTTCTTTCTGTTCTTGTTGACGCAGGGTTAATAGTCTTGGTTGTTTGGATCTTTCGGAATGAAGTGTCTCCCCTTTTCCCTTCAGAGACACTTGTCTTTCAGACTGTAGCACCTGGCTTTCTTCTCTATGAGAAATCGTCTTAACTCTCATTAATTTGTCTAACGGTTTCTTCTTTTCTTCTGTAGACATTCTTCCTGTGGATTGAGATTTTGTTTTCCTTGTGGGAGTTACCTTTTCACTCAAACTGCATTTGACAGCACGCTCCCCCTCAATCCTTGCTTTCACCATAGACTCTGTATCCTTCTTTTCTTGATTCTTCAAGCCCATTTTACTGACAGTTGTCACGTTAATGACACTTTTAATGTTCATCTTCGTTCTATTTTCTCTCTCAAGAAAAATTCCAGAATCTTTGAAGATTTTTGTCAGCAGCATGCCATACGGTAGGGCATTAGATTCTCTCTTTGTCTTCATCATGTAACTGAGGATTAGGTGTGGAAGATCTATGGGCTGATGATTGAGTATATGAAACAAGCATTGCTCATCTATCGTCCTTACCACATTCTTCGATCCTGTTCTTGATAGAACACAATGGAAGAGTAGCGCATGTAGAACCCTAGCCTTCTGCACAAGAGTTGAGGCCTTCTTCTCCTTTGGGTCACTACATCCATAGAGTTATTGATTGATATGTGCCTTCTCTACACTGGCTTGAGTCATCCATCTTGTTTTATGAGCCACCTTTGCTCCATCACATGGACATTCAATAGCTTTCTCGATTGACTCCAGTGTCACAATGACCGACAATCTATCCACCATTGATACTAAAGTATCATCTACGACTTTTGCATTCTTCTAGAAATCATATACTTCATTAAGGTAAACTGTTTCACGGACCTGAAGAAGTTCTTCCATCCAGCTGCATCAATCTCTGGTTCGATGTCCATCTGGTTCTTTTTCAAGGAATTGAAATCAACATATCTTCAATAAATCATTGATTGCTCCATTTTTATTTGTAGTCAACAAAAAAACTAAACATACAAATGTATTTCTAAAGGTGATGATGTTAGTTTCTGAAGTTGAGAGTGTCAGCAAAGAGAACTTGATATCAAGAATAGAGTAATGAAATGTTTTGTTGAGAGTTTTGCAAAAGTTGATTTTAGGGTATTTCAAGAGTATTCTAGAGTAGGTCATATTCTCAAGGCTTTGAGAAGATTTCTCCAAAACTTTCTAATGAAAGAAATTATCGTCCATAACTTATTGTTACTGTTACTTTGAAATCTTACGGCTTTTTATCTTCTTAACTAAGAAGATCATCTGGGTCATGACGTGTTAGATGATTGATCACTCAAAACTTCCATATTCAGGTTTCGTATGATTTCTTGGAATCTTTCTTCACTCAATGGCTTAGTGAAGATATCTGCCCATTGATAATTTGTCTCAACAAATTATAGACTCACGATCTTCCTCTATACGTAGTCTTGTAGGAAATGATGTCTAACTTCGATATGCTTTACCCTTGAGGATTGTATTGGATTCTTTGATAGGTTGATAGTACTTGTGTTGTCACAGAAGATTGGGATTTGTTCTTCTTGTATTGAATAGTCCTCTAACTGGTACTTGATCCACAACGTCTGTGAGCAACAACTTGCAGCTAACATATATTTAGCTTCTGTAGTGGATAGCGCAATTAAGCTTTTCCTCTTACTTGACCAGGAAACTAAGTTGTGGCCAAGAAAGTGACAGCCTCCACTCGTACTCTTTTTATCAATCCTGTCTCTAGCATAATCAGCATCATAATAACCAATTAACCTGAAATCTTTATCTTTCTTATACATTAAGCAAAGATCAGTAGAACCTGATAGATATGTCAAAAAATCTTTTGACAGTTATATAATGAGATTATCTAGGATCCGCTTGAAATCTAGCACACAAACAAACACTAAACAAGATATCAAGTCTGCTTGCTGTAAGGTAAAGTAAAAA
Organism: Erythroxylum macrophyllum; assembly: GCA_027564415.1. Classification (NCBI taxonomy): domain Eukaryota; kingdom Viridiplantae; phylum Streptophyta; class Magnoliopsida; order Malpighiales; family Erythroxylaceae; genus Erythroxylum; species Erythroxylum macrophyllum. The sequence continues at coordinate 8,203 of JAOQMK010246207.1, forward strand.
ACCAATTATACCTCTATAAAGGGTTTGATCAACCTTCTTACCAGCTTCATCCTTAGATAAAAGGTTTGAAGGATGCATAGGAGTTGACATAGGTTTCACTTTTTCTATTCCATACTTAATCAACAGTTTTTTGATATATTTCTGTTGATGAATAAAAATCTTTTCTTCAGTTTGTTTAACTTGTAACCCAAGAAAGAATTTTAATTCACCCATCATGGTCATCTCAAATTCATTCTTCATCAAATTCTCAAAACTAGTACATAGCTTTTTAGACATTGCATCAAAGATAATATCATCAACATATATTTGTATTATGATGGAATCATTCTTAATGCATTTTCTAAATAACGTCTTATCTACATATCCTCTACTAAAATCATTCTCAATCAGAAAAGAACTTAGACGATCTTACCAAGCTCGAGGAGCTTGTTTCATTCCATACAAAGCTTTATGAAGTCTATAGACATAGTCTAGTTTCTTAGAATCTTCGAAACCAGGAGGTTGCTTTACATAAACCTCTTCATCTATAAAACCATTCAAAAATGAACTTTTCACATCCATTTGAAATAGCATTCTATCATGACAAACAACATATGCAAGCAAGATCCTAATAGCTTCTAATCTGGCTACAAGAGCATAAGTTTCATTATATTCTATTCCTTCCTGTTGATTATAGCATTGAGCTACTAATCTAGCTTTGTTACGACTTACTCTACCTGGCTCGTCTAGTTTATTCTTAAAAACCCATCTGGTTCCTATTATAGACTTTTTGTGAGGTCTGGAAACTAAAGACTAAACTTTATTCCTAGTAAATTGGTTTAGCTCCTTTTGTATGGCTAAAATCCAAGCTTCATCCTGAAGAGCTTCATCAATTTTCTTAGGCTCTATTTTAGAAATAAAGGGTACATTTGCTTCTCTTCTGAATTTCGACCTAGTTGTCACACCTTCTGAGGTTTCTCCTATAATTAGATCTTCTAGGTGAGAAGACTTATATCTCCAATCCCTTTTCAGACCAAGATTTTTAGGAATATCTTCTACTTTGTCTAAAGGAGTATCTGATGGTGACAAATCTACACTATCAACCAAGGGTACTGATAGGGTTTCATTATCAGTATCATTCCTTTATTTTAAACAGCTCATACTGGTGTACAAGACTGCTTATCTTGGACTCTTTCACTTGGTTGGTGCCTTCATGTGCGATGGATAGAGTGTCCCACATCTCCTTCGCAGTGTCACATCCATGAACTTTATTGTATTCACTTCTGCTTAAGGCACAACTTAGAAAGAACTTGGCCTTTGAGTTAAGTTAGAATCTAGCTTTTTGATCAGCTGACCATCTGGTACATGGAATGGCATTTCCTTCATCATCCAATGGTATGTACAGCCCATTCTCGATAATCTCCCAAAGATTAAGGTGTGTTGATTCTATGAAGAGTCGCATCCTGTCCTTCCAATAATGATAATCTTCAACATTGAATGCAGGAGGTCTTGTGACGAAGGCGCCTTCAGCTATAAAAACGTGTGATTCTGTAATAAATCTTTGTCCTAACTTTGTAACGGTGGTTCTTGGAAACCGAGCTCTGATACCAACTGAAGTAAATCACTTGTTAGTATAAACTTTACGTACAATATACAAAATGCACAAGAAGGGGGGTTTGAATTGTGTATCCTTTTTCATGAATACAATCCCCTTTGATATTTCTTTGAAAACTAACTTTTTCAAAGCTATTAAGTGAATATCACAATATTTATACAAAAATATCTACGTGATTAAATCGCATTTGAATTCTATATACTTGTATAAAAATAATAGAAATTAAATTGGAGAGTTAGAAGTTGGATACAACGATTTTATCCTGGTTTACCCTAAACCTTGGGTTATGTCTAGTATTTAGAATTCTTCTGAGATTTCACTATTCTTCTCAAAATGTACAAGTATTCTTTCTCTACAGAGCCTCTTCAGGTCTTTTACACCAAGCATTATTTTCGCTCTCTTAGCCTCTCCAGGCTCTCAGCTTTTCCTTTCTCTCACTAGAAAGATATTGCAAGCTTTGTTACAGTAAAGATTGCTCTTGTGTTTCGCACAACGAATACAGAATTTTTAACTTGAAAGCTAAATATTGAAGTTCAAAAACTAGTATTCAAAAATTGGATCAGTCTTCGAGTATGACTTGTATTTATAGCCTTCGTCTCCAACTACTTCTTGATAACTACTTCTTATTTCTTGTAGAAACCGTTATTTTGTTGAGTTTTGTAACTAACTCTAACTGACTAACCATCTGTCGTACTATTATGTCTTCGTCTTCGTATCGTATGTGTTTTCTTCATACAAAACACATACGCTTAACACACTTATCAAAATAGTTCATTTATTTCTAATATTATTATTATTTGATTGTCACCAAAATTATTAGACGTGA
>JAOQMK010246234.1:0-10618 GCA_027564415.1 Erythroxylum macrophyllum
ACTAATAAGTGTCGAATCAATGATGTTTAACAAGTAAATGATATCAACTAAGATCAACAAGATCAAGAATTGTCCCGGGAATGGGCCCCCATAGGGCTCACCTCCCGGGGCAGTTGGGCTCCGGGGCCGGGGTCCGACATGAATTTATACCCTAACTTGTAATCATCAATGTTAAGAAAGTAAGTTTTATGTTTTACAAAATGTTGCTCTCTTCCTCTTATAATTGTATCTTTATATGACTGTTTATCCAAGCTAATTACTTCAAGAAACAACAAATAATTTTACTACCCTTCAAATCATATCATACACGTACTTCAAATAATTAGACAAGAAAACTTTACACGTCTTTATCAAGTTCAGAATCTCCGTTAAATTCAATGTCTAATTAAATTACACATCTTTATGAAGAAAGAAAAATAATAGATAATGTTAATCAAGGAACCCTTGAACTAGCAGAGTCACATGGTATGGGTCAAAGTCAGCATATGACAAATACATATGACATTCACATTCAGTTTCATTTTCTTCAAATGGTGACATCTAGAACCTGAGCTTATCATGGGTAAATCCACTTTGAATGCCACTACAAATTATAACTCATCATAAGTGTGAAGTTTAATTAAATACTCTCTTCATCTATATGAAATTAGACTTTTAGACCACACTAAAGAAGAAATGTTAAAAATTTCATGTATGCTGACCTACCTTAAAACAAAATGTAGAACGTTAATTTTATTATGAAAATTCCACTTAAAAACCTCCAAACACATTAAAGTACATAGAAAATTTTCTTCCTTCACTTGGATTACTCTATTATCACTAGTTTTGATTGCCTGATATTTAAATCATATACAACTATCACTAAACCAATAAGACATTGAAGAGCTTGCTCCTAACTGACCAATGCTTATGAAGGGGATCTTTTAAAAGATTTTAATGAAAAATTTTGTTTAGTTTTATTTTAAAGGGTTTTGACATTTGTTCAAGAATAAATCATCTAGCTTGCTTAGATTAGATTCATTCTTTTTATACAGAAGTTATGATTCAAGGTGTTTACTTGTCTAGTGTAAAAAGGGCTGAATTTGCCAAAGACTAAAGTAGGCAGTATGCCTTTGGTAAGATTTTTTATGCAAAGTAATGATAATAATATTAATAAAGTTAAAAGCGTTATTTTTTTCAAAACTTAAACAAGGAGTAGATGAACAAACCTCAGGTTTAGCCTACAATTCTTTTGGAAGCCCCCGTCCAAATGAATATTTTATAGACAGCTGACAAGGAATTCTATTAATAACTGGCCGTTTTGATTGTATATGAATTTGGAATGGTTTTTAGTTGGGAATCTACATTAGGATAGGAATAGATTGGAACAATTACATATGATGTGAAAGGAATATAAAGATTGGATAAGGGAAAAAGGTTGTGGTCACAAGTTCTCCACTAGGCTAAGGCTAAAGATGGCCCCTTCTCATCTTCCTTTATTCACCCAACTTCTGTGACATCACTAGCTTACTTCTTAGCAATATAATATAATTCTTGTGTATTTATAAATATAATTTAGATGGAAACTAATAAAAAAGAAGATGATATACTGTTGTTTTAACTATAGTACTCTAAATCTTAACCCTTTTCTTTGCATATTTCTATTTTTTAAAAGATAATACGTTTCATATATAAAGTTTATGTACAGTACACTGATGCACAAAATTTACGCTAGTACATCAAAAAAATTCTAGATTACCTAGTTATGGTTCCTACTGATCTCTTTATACAAGGTGGTCCAACCCAATAATCATCTCTCTTTTATGTTTATAGAAAAGCTAGTACCTATTCCTCTAAATATAAAGCCCATCCTATTTTGGTGTATAATTTCCTAGTAAACCATCTCCAAGCTTCTACATTCATGTATAAAAGAATATGTTCGTTTGATGTCTGTGTCCCAAACCAGTTTAGTCCATTAAATCCTTGTGTTTTGATCTTCCTACATCAGAAATTTGTAAGACTTTGTGCTAAAATTCCTAGATCTATCAGCTTTCCACTGAATTACATCATTTTCATTCTCCTGGCAGCTTGGCATTTGATTGAAGATGATTCTTAAACTTTTGTTATTATAAAAAGGTCAATTCCATTGGTTATCTTTTATAAACCTGCTTATTTTAGTTTCTGCACTCACCACCAACCTTAATTGTTGTAGTTGTTCCACTTTATAAAGAGGACCCCTACAATGCCAATTATCATACCAAAAGTGCATGCTTTCACCATTCCCAATCTTATGAAATACCAAGTTCTGCATCCATTGCCTTATCCCTAGAATGTCTCTAAACATCCCTAATATGTATGTATCCACTTCACCCATAAGTCTTCCTTCCTACTACACAGCCACCATAAAAATTTTTCCAAGCTGACATTACTAATCAGCCTTGATGAGCAAATACCCAACCCTGTCTGATGTTTAGGTTTGTAAATTTTTCTCCAACTTATTTTTTCTTTGCTTTTTCCTTAACTCAAGTCGTTCCATAAGAACACTATAAGTTTTCTGTCTATTTCCTTGAGAATGCTCTTCAGTAATGAAAGATGGTTCATCTAGTAGTTAGTTATGTTGCTCAAAATTGACTTGATAAGTTAGAGTCTACCCCTACAACTTAGATACCTGTTGCTCCAATGGTTCATTCTTCCATTTATTGAGTCCAACAATGGTTTGCATTCTTCAGCTGTTATCATCTTTTGGGAAATAGGCACTCCTAGATACTTGAGTGGTAAGTTCCCTTGCTTCAATCCCATATCTATAGCTTTTAAAGCTACCTCTTTATTGGAGTTTCTTAATAAATAGAACCAATTTTTCGTTGGATTGCTTCTCAATCATAATATCTCTTGGAACTCCTCTACTTTATGCATAAGTAAGTTTATTGAGTATTTATCACCCCTCAAAACAACAACTGATCGTCAGTAAAAGTAACATGCGTGAGCTTCATACCCCTACATCTGTGATGATATTGGAACTCTAGGTGAATCCTTGTATTCTTAGAAAAGAGGGTGGCCAAGGCCTCCATATAAAGAACAAATAAGTAGGGGGATAGTGGATCCCCCTACCTTAAGCCCCTCCTAGCTTTAATTAATCTAGTAGGTTCCCTAGTAACCAAAACAGCTATAGAGGCCACTGTGACACATTCTTCAATCCAACACTCTAAACAAATCTGGATATTAGAATTTTAAAAAGAGTGCTCTAGTTGATCGAGTCATATACCTTAGCTAGGTCTATTTTAATTGTGCAGTTGTTCTTTTTCTCTTTGGATGGTACCCTTCCAGAAGTTCCTAACAAAGTAGAATATTAGTAGCTACTGACCTTCCTTTCAAGAAAGCATTTTGGTTAGAGCTTATTATCTTCCCCAGGCTCCTTTTTATTCTATTTGCTAATATGTTGGTGATTGTTTTGTAGAGGATATTACAACACGTAATTGTCCTAAAGCGATCCAGCCTTATAGCATTGCTTTATTTAGGGATAAGGCATATAAATGTTTTGTTTCATTCCCTTAGTATAGTTCTATTATGGAAAAACTCTTGCACTTCTCCAATTACTTCATCCCCCATAATATCCTAGTTTTTCTAAAAAACTTACCATTGTAGCCATCTGCCCCTGGAGATTTGTCAGGATTTAATGAGAAAACAACCTTCTTAATCTCATCTCTTGTTACTTCCCTTACTAGTTCATCCTTATCTTGTTTTGTCACCTATTTGAGTTCAACTACCACCTCTTGTGGTATTTTCTTAACTCTAGTTTCAGTTCCATATTGTTTGGAGAAATATTCAAATGTAAGACTTTTTTTGTGCTTTCTTGATTCTCATACTTCAGAACAACTTCATATTCCAAACATTCTTGTTCCTCCTTGCTGAAATAACACTTATGAAGAATTTTGTACATCTCCCTCCCTCCTTCAGCCATACTATTCTTGATTTCTATCTTAGTAAGGTATTGACGTTTAACAAGACTTGTTTATACGTTAATATCAGCTTATGTTCCTTCCTCTTTATTAGCATATCATCTCGTTTGATTAATAGTCTATTCTGACAAATCTTCAACTCCTCCAATGCCTTGTGAGTCTCCTTCTATTCTGACTTCTGAGTTTCTCTCCTTAGCTTTTTCAATTGACTTCTCAATCCCTTCAACTTCATACTTATCTTGTAGCTCTTGGTGCCTGGAATCTCCACTACCATCCCTGCCTAAGTATCTCCCTTAAGCCTGGAAGCTCCATCAAATGGCTGAAAATCCTGAAGGGTGCACACCTCCTTTCCTCACTAGACTTTAGATCCATTACCACTGGGCTATGATTTGAGACTTTAGGTTCTTCAAACATAGCATAACTTAGAGGAAAATGCACTAGCCACTGACCATTCACCATACATCTATCAAGTTTTCTAATAAGGAAACATTCCCTATATTGTTTATTATTACAGGTAAGCTTAGCTCCATACCATTTCAAATCAAACAAACTTGAATTATTCACCAATTCCTGTAATTCTCTACAACCTTGTTGTTTCCATTATCTCCCTCCCATTTTTTTCATTCGTTTTTAGTGTGTAATTAAGTCCCCTAGTAGTGTCTATTGAGTCTTTATAATATTAATAATTCTTTCAAGTCCCTCTACACACCTTGCCTTTGGAACTTGTGATTTACTGCATATACATTTGTAATTGCAATCTCCATAACTATTTCTTTGAGTAATAAAACACAGTGTATTAGCTATTCATTCTCTACCTTACAAACCATCTCCACTTTCTGGGTATTAAATCTAATTACCACCTTGCCATTTATGTGGTAATTATGGTTGGTAACCACCTTCCAACCCTTATCTAGGAACCATAAAGCTCTCTCTAGGTTCTCCCCTTTTATTTTAGTTTCCAACAAACCAAAAAAATCTAGGTTACTATTCTTAATAAATTCCTTGATAGCTAGTTTTTATTGAGGCTGTTGAGCCCTTTTACATTCCATATTGCTAACTTCATCCCTTATTCCCCAGATCTTTTTTTTTCTATTTGCACATTTCTATATTTTATATTAATAAAGTATGATTTTGTGGTCTATATCTAAAAACGAAATGGAAACAAAGGAAATACTTATCTATTTAAAACATAGTTTCATACAAAAGAATGAAACTTATATTTTGTTTGTTTATTTTATGATATACCATAAGTTTAATAGTCATATATAATAGTACAACTGATATCAATCCCACGAGGATTAATATAATCACCTAACAATTTGAATTGTCTAAGGTAATCAAAAGATTGAATTAACTAAAAATTAAAGTAAACTAACAAAACTTGATGATTGAACAAGTAAATGATAATAATGAAATTGAAATACTTAATGATAGAAACTTGGGGATTATTCTATTCTTGGTTGTCTTCCCTTCACCTTATAAATTTAACTATATTTGATCCTAGAAATCCAAAGTTTTTGATTACCCTCTATAGAGATCTAATCAAGTAATCCCATTTGAAATAGATAAAAGTTCAGTTACAATCTCTCGATTTCTAAAAACTACTCTTAACTACCTAATTTGATTTAAAGCAATCCTAAGGGTAACTAACTCATAATTAAGATCTCTCTTCAATTGCTTATTAACTTGATATTTGAAAGTCTATTAAGGTACCAACTCCCATTGCACAACTTTACACAAATAACTTGATTCAATCCCTTAATTTAAATCAAGTCTAAGGACAACAACTATCATACAACAGTAACATATTAAATTCAACAACATAAAAGTTATACAAAATATTGCAAGAATAACATACTAATATAGATATAGCAATTCATAATTCAAAACAAAATTATTCAGATTTGACATGTAAGGCAATGAAATAGAAAAAGAGAATAGAATAAAGTCAGCTTGAAGCCTTGATATGAAAATTTTAGAAAGTTAGAGTTGATCTTGATGTTTCCACTTTTATCTCATTTCTTGTAATGTGCAACCTCCTTCTTTTGTTTCTTTCCCTTTTTGGTGCCTCTCCAACTCTAATTGTTTCTTTTTTTATAGCCTTCATAATATCCTTTTCTATCAAAAACTAGGTTTTCTGGAATATACACAGTCACTTACACAGCCATGTAGGTGACCTTGTATCTTAAAATCCCCGCGAATCGCCACCTTACAAGGTTGTAGAAGCTTATATAGGCACTTACATGGTCGTGTATGTCCTTCACAAGAGCATAAACAATGTCTTCGAAGCTCCACATATCTATAGTCACTTACACAGTCCCTATATGCGACCGTGTATCTCCAATATTGCTTCAATTCTTCCATTTTATACCTCAATCGAATTCTTCTTCTCTTGGTCTATGAAGGCAATTATCACCTAAAAACACACTTGAAGTAGAATAAGTACCACAAATACCATAAGAATCTTAAATAATAAGTAAAACATTCTAAATATGAGTATATAAATGTAGTCAATTAATCATTTATTAATTATCTCCGCAATTAAATCCTTACTTATCACCAAGTAAACCTAAAGTCACTAAAACAAACAAAACACACAAACACCCAATCATATAACATTAAAATAATGGTTTAATAGCATCAAATCTTATGGAGTTAACTTAACCTCAAGCATCAACCACTCAAAAAATTCTAATGAACTAACTTATTCCACTCATATTCAAGTGCTTTGATCTAAATACACACATCAATCAAAATATTGACACCCTATTTATGAACCTATGAAACTTGTAAGCATGCACTCATTATTATTGATAAATTAAAGAGGTAAACTATCACTAAGTATCCTTTTATGAAAATTCTTGCTATTTTAAAATATTAGTAGGTTTAATTTTATTGCAAACATTATATTTTTAAATTTTCTTTAACGATCACCTAGTTTTTTGAAACGAAGGTAAACAATTTATCATGAATGTCCCCCAGTTACCCAAATAGGTTATATTTTTTATTTAGCTTGGTTGGAGATCATGAATACCCCTAATTACTCAGCTATATCATAACTATCAACTAGTTACCACCTCTATTCTTAACCCAATTTCCTTAAAAAGGGCCAACACAATGGGAAATTTATTTAACACACATTTTGTTCATAATTTCTTAGCCTACCTCATTTTTTCTTAGTCAATCACTCCCATGAAACGTTACTAATGATGCCTAGCAATTTTATTAAATGAAGTTAAGTGTATCTAAACAAATATCATAGAGTGGAAGAATAAGTTCCATAACCTAATTAACATGTATATTCATCCAAACAATACTTAAAACACAAACTTCACAAGCTAATGTGCCTTTAAAATGTTCATGGCCACATTCGAATGTAAACCAATTTTGTTCAATTAATGCCATCAACACATTTACACAAAGCAACATCATGCAACAAAAATGTAACCAAATGAAAATTCACACACAAATGGTATGAAAGTGCATATACGTCCCTACAATTGAATAATATATTGTCCTCAATATGGAAAACACAAAAAAACACACATAACAAATAGAACAGACAAAAATATAAATAAAAAGAATAAAAACAAGGGCAAGAATACTTATGGTTCTTGTGGTGGTGATGGCATTGGAGAAGGAACTTGGACAAATTTCATACTATGAACATCTAGCAATTTAACTCACTACAAAACAAAAATAAAACATAAAAGTAATAAATTACAAAAAAAAACTAACTAAAGCATAACGTGCTAATTTTAAAATCACTAGTTTGACCATTTTAGTGCCATTATTTTCAATTAAGAGAAAGGAAAAAGATCAGTTCCCTTTCTTGTGGAAAGACTCCTCCAAAATATGGTTTACACCTATTCCCATTCATTTTAAATGTTTCACATTTTTCATTCTCTAATTCTAAAGCTCCATGCATTAACACTTGGATAATGTTGAACGGGTCATTCCAACAAGACTTAAGCTTACCCAAAAATAATCGAATTCTTGAGTTAAATAACAATACCAAGTCCCCATTTTTAAATTCCCTCTTTTTAATATGGACATCATGCCATCTCTTCAAACATTCCTTATAGAGCTTGACATTCTTATAAGCATTAAATCTCAACTCTTCCAATTCATCAAGTTGTAAAAGTCTCTTCTTACCTACTACTATCTAACTAAAATTCAATGTCTTGATGGCCGAGTACACCCTATATTCCATCTCCACAGGCAAATGGCAAACTTTTACATGGACAAGTTAGAATGGAGTTGTACCTATTAGTGTCTTAAATATTGTTTGATATTCCTATAATGATCGTCTAACTCCATTGCCCAATATTTTTTTGAACCGTTCACTTTTTTTTTTCAAAATTCACTTTAATTCCTTGTTGACGACCTCAACTTGTCCACTTATTTGTGGATGATAGGTGTGGCTACTCTATGGTAAACTCCATATCTCTTTAGAAGAGCTTCAAAGAGCTTATAGTAGAAGTGTGTTCTTCCATCACTTACAATTGCTTTTAGAAATCCAAACCTACTAAATATCCATTTAATAAACTTTTTCACCATTTTACCATCAATGGTTAAAGTTGCCATTACTTTAACCCATCTAGAAACATAATCCACACCTACTAGATATATGTGTTCCCAAAATAAGATGTGAAAGGTCCAATGAAGTCTAACCCGTATACATAAATAATTCGAATTTTAAAAGGGGCATCTCATCTCTTTTTGAAATATTTCCAACTCGTTGGTTTCTGTCATAATTGATCATATATTCTTGAGCATCCTTATACAATCCATAACAAAAGAACCCACACTCCAATACACGAGTTACTATTTTATTTGCTCCATATCAACCTGCATAAGATGAATTGTGACATTAAGTTAATATCTCAAGCATCTCATCTTCCGAAACACACCTATGAATCAAACTATAAGCATGAATCTTATATAAAATAGGTTCTTCCCAAAGATAACGAGTGTATTAAAATAAAAAAAAACTTTCATTGTTGATAAGATAAATATGTGGGAGGGATACCATCTATTATAACACCCCTTATATGGAACCTACAACCATCCACACCCATACCAACCAAATTCATGTACTAGCATTCAAGCTATACAATTATATTCAATGATATACATATACATATTACAAAACCCCCCAACGTTTAACATTAACATTTAATAGTAGTAATACATTTTTACATTTACTTGGTAATCCAAAAGAAAACATACAATTTCCTTTTTTATTATATATGCAATCATCTGTAACTAAAAACACATTCTAAAAGTACTTTTTCTTCTATCTATTGGCCTTGGTCCCTGCAGATGTTCCCTGTACCTCACTCCTATGACTTGGACCTACACGGATTAACACCCGTGCTAAGCTTGAAAGCTTATAGGAGAAAACACTTAGTTTGGATGACCATTCACAGCAATCATCGGTCAAGCACACACATTCAAAAAATCACGACTCAATTACCATAAATTCAATTCATGCACCAAACATTGATATTCAATGCTTATGTAAACAATGATGGCATACGTAAGCAAAGTACATAATGCAAATATACTTCAACATATTATCCATATACCGAAAATGCACATTTATAAGCCAAATATTGATATTCAACGCTCATTGATACAAATTATCAATATAATTGCACATCATTATAATTCATAATTATAACCAATATAAATGCTCATCAATACCAATTATTCATGTTATCATGCTGTATTTCTTATTTATGATTGTTAATTTTCCTTTTTGTGTTAAGTCTACACATTTTCTGTGGGTGTAGATAACGGGTGCTGTAATTGTGGATACCCGAAGTTATCAAACTGTGGATACCCGAAGGTATCAAACTGTGGATACCTGAAGGTATTAAACCGTGGACACCAGTGGTGTCAAATTATAGCAGCTACATTGTAACCCTATAGGCATGCCTATGTATCTACAACGAAGAAAATAGAGCAGCCACTATAACATTTCCTTTAACCATTTGCAAATTTCACAATTCATATATTAACAAATCATATGAAATACATTTCAAGTCATAAAATCTATATTTGTCTTCATACATGCAATTCATGGCTTACCACCATTAGAAGGGTATCAAAATTACATTTGTATAATCATACTATACACATATGAGTAATGAATATGCATACAATTCATTTATGTACATGTAAATTTTCTTTGGAAAGCATTATGCTCAATCTTATATTCCAATGTTTAGTCTCTCAATTCACATGTGGTAAGTCCAATAGGTGTTCGAAAAGTTTCATACATATTCAAAAGGTTGGATAAGATTTGGTAAAAATTGGAAATGAAAACAAACTCAAAACAGTGTAGTTTGAGCTAAACCCCAAAGTGGTCTAAAAATAGGCAAACTATTAGTCCATAAACAAATCATATGACAGAATCTGGTTTTTCCTTAAAAATTGGTATAGAAAGAGTCAGAACTAGGTTTCGTGGTCTTCTAGACATTTGTCCATCTATGTCTTTAGTTTCCAAAATGTAAGCGATCTAGAAGGGGGGTTGAATAGATCTTTAAAGCTTTTCACAATTTCTACACAAAACACGGAATTAATACACACAAAACAAAATAATCAAATTAAATAAAGAGTAGGGAAGAGAGGCAAACGCTGTTTTTATAGAGGTTCGGTGCTAAGACCTACGTCCT
>JAOQMK010246299.1:0-10609 GCA_027564415.1 Erythroxylum macrophyllum
ACGACAAAGTACTGGCAATTTGCAAATTATAAAAATTCAAGTTGAGGAACCGAATTAAGCACAAAAGTTATGAATTAGGGGTCAATATGTGCATAAATACTTAAGAAAGTGAGGCCAATTTATAGTATAAATTTGGCTCAATCAAATGACTAGGTTCATGTCCTTAAAGAAAAATCAATAAAAAGAATGTTTACAAATAAAAACCTACCAAACTTATTAATAGCTTGATTTTTCATGAAAACCTATTGAGGAATAGCTACACTTTTGTTTTGACTGAATGATTATCATTGTATGTGTGCAAGTGATAGGGGTGAATAGACTCAATATTAAAATTTTGATTAGTTTGTATATTTAGTCCAAGGTGTTTAGACGCATATTTCGCTTGTTAATAAGTTAGAACAACTTGAATGATTGTGTTTAGAGTTAAATTTATTTCGTGAAGTTGAAGTTATTGCCTTATTATTGCATTGTGTGCTTTGTGTTTTCGTGTTGTTTGTTGTCCAGTGAAGTTGAGGACAAGCAAACAAAACAACAAACAACACAAAAACATAAAGCACACAATGCAACAAGCAAACGTTTAATGTGGGGATGATGATAAGTGTAAATTGCATCGTGTTTTAGGGCATATAGTGATATGTGTTTATATACTAATTCAATCATTTAGTATGTGTTTAGGTTAGAATTGTGTTAGTTTGTTAATTATTTATGTTTTAAGTGTTTTATGGGTTTGTACAAGTCTTTGAGCTTAATTATTATGTTTTTGAGGTACCTTGATGTGTTTGCTAGTGTTTCAGGGTCAACAGCGAAGAACGGAGAATTTTTGGAGACATTTGGGCTGAAACAACGACCTAAGCCACGATCACAACAGAAGCATCAGATTTGACCCATGATCGTGGCCTACATGCCATGATCGTGACAGAAGCCCAAAAAATGGACCACAATCGTGGCCTGCGTTGGACAGACGCGCAGACACTAAAAACATCAAGTTTCGAGGACTTTTGAACCTTTTGAACCTTGGAAAAACCCTAGGGTTGCTCAAAAGACAAGGGGATATTTAAAGAACAATAAGAAAGGTAGAAAAGAAGCTTTTGCATTAGCCACCTTGAGAAACCCTAGAGATAAATCATCAAGAGATAAGAGGAAGAGCAGAAGGAAGAGAGAAGAGGAGAAGAAGCTGACTCGAAGTACTTCCTGGATCAAGAGATTCCCGACGTTGCTGCCTCTCATCATCCATTTAGATTGTATTTCCTATTTAATTTCAGTTTTATTATTGTATAGAATTGAATTTAATAGTTGATGATATGATCTAGAATGTTGAAAATGTTCTAAACTCACTATCGAATTTTATTCTTGAATTAATGAAAATTTGATTGTTTATGTGTTTATTGGATATGTTGTGGTTTGATTCTGAGATTGCAAAATTTTGTAATAAACTGAGAGGGTGAATCGAATGAAAAATGATTAAATTGGACTAACGAGAGTTAGGTGATTTAATAGAACAAGAATTGAATCAGATCGATAAATTATGTGAAGAGATATCTTGTATAGGTTTCCAATAGTTTATTGGAGAACTTCAAAACTAATTAGGGTTTTGGATAGGTTGTAAATTGAGAGATTGCAACCTTGATATTCTGATTAGGGTTTATGATTTAGGGTTAATGGTTATAACTCGAGAGAGAGGAATCAACCCTAGGATAGTTTAGAACCAACAATCCAATAATTAATAATCAGTTAGGTTAGCATCAATGATAGGTAAAATTTACTTTCTCTCAATTGGTGATTTCTTTCAATTGATTCTTGGGTATGTTGCAACTGCTTAGTAATTAGTATTTCATTTTTCTTAATTTGATTGATTGAATTAAATTCTCGTTTTAGTTTTGTTACATTTTGAATTTCTGTGATTTATTTCTGGCCTTAAGATTTTAGGATTAGAGTAACTCCCTCCTTGTGGGATCGACACCTTTGGTACTATGCTAACGAACCGTGTGCTTTCGTATTATCGAGGGTTAATAATTAAATCTTACACATAACAAAACCACCCGATCATTTGGATATGGAGGATGATATAGAAGTGCCCTTAATCTTAGCATGACCTCTCCTTTAAGGCTTTGATAGATGTATATGATGGAAAGTTAATCCTAAAGGTAGGGGTTGAAATAGTGTTTAAAAGACCTGAAACCACAAAACCTACTATTGATAATTATGATACTTGCCTCTAATTTGATGTGATTGACATTAAATTATTCCATATTATATAGGAAATAATCATGCAAAACCTTATAAAGAAATATGTCATGTTAAGAAATATAATGGAGATGAAAAATGATATGAAATTGCGGAATATAAAAAAGATCTTACCCAAGACTTTTGTAGATTTACCACTTGATCTTTAACAAAGAAGAAGATTTGAACAAGAGGAGAAGAATAAAGTTTGTTTCAAGAGATTCGCCCAAACCTCAAGAACATGTATAACCCAATTTAGGAAAATTATGAATTGAACGACACAAGATTGAAAGAAGAACAACAAATAAAGACATCACTAATTGATGAAACAAAATCAGTTAGATAAGTCACATACAAAACATGAAAATCATGTAAGGCATTCTACTTATTCAACAAGAAAAATAATAAGAATAAACCTCACAAAATAATGTCATAAAATTATGTCCCTTAGTGATAGTTGTTCTCCATATATATAGGAGAGGGATTGACCGGAAATTAAGGAAAAGGTATTACCTTAAACCCATAATTACTTAACCTACTAGGAAACTAACTTTTAGGAAACAAGATCTATTAGGAAACTAACTTTTAGGAAACAAGAGACCTTATAGGATTTGGTTAATTGTCCTTTACAAAGAAGGAAAACTACTAATAGTAAATTTAACTATGGGCCTTATTTTTCAAGTTGGGTTGGCCCAACTTCTTCAAGACTTATTAAGTGGACTTGCTTGGACTCCTTAATTGAAACAACTTTGACTTGGGCTTAAAAATTGGCTTTTTTAATTAAATTATTCAAAGCCCCTTGCATCTTTTTGGTCTTAGCGCTCGTCATAGGCCCAACAATATCCATAAGTGGATCTCTTTTGAAGTTGATGGTGGAATTTGAGTTAAATACCTTGAAATCTTATCTTGAACACTAAAACCAACGACCCTAACTTGAGATGCCACATCACTAGCCCCTTGATCCATATCATACCCCCTTCCTCAGAAGGATTCGTTCTTGAATCCAATAGATCGGTGCAGTTTTCAAATCCTTTTTCAAGGACTCGAATGAAAGTTGTAGTGCTTCTCCCCATTCAAACTTCACGTTCTTCTTTAGTAACACATTTAGTGGGGCTACCTTAGTTAAGAAATACTTCACAAACTTGTGATAAAAACTAGCCAAACCATGAAAGGATCTCACTTCAGTAACAAACTTAGTTATAGGCCATTTGATAATGGCTTTAACCTTAGCCTCATCAACTTTAATGCCATCTTTACTCACAACAAACCTAAAAAATATAACTTCATGAACACGAAAAGTACATTTCTTTAATTTGGCATAAAGTTTTTGTGTACATAGAATGGAAAGTACTTGATGAAGATGTTTAGCATGCGAACCTACATCTTTACTATACACTAAAATATCATCAAAATAAACCACTACAAATTTATGTATAAAAGGTCTAAGCACATGGTTTATTAATCTCATGAAATTCGAAGGAGCATTTAAATTAAAGGGCATAACCATCCATTCACAAAGTCCAAATTTGGTTTTAAATGTTGTTTTCCACTCATCACCGTATTTGATGCGAATTTGATGATAACCACTTATTAAGTCAAATTTTGAAAATATGCATGCTCCAGTCTTCTAGCATATCATCAAGCCTAGGAATAAGTTGTTGATATTTAATTATTTTGTTAACAACACGACAATCAACAAACATTCTTCAAGTTCCATCTTTCTTAGGTACAAGTATGACAGGCACAACATATGGGCTTAATAACTCTCTAACCAAACCTTTGTCAAGGAGTTCATTAACTTGATGCTGTAGCTCTTTTTTCTCCTTAGAGTTGGCTTGATATGCTAGTCAGTTGGGAATGCTTGAACCAAGAATTTGGTCTCGATTCCTTGAAAGGGTGGAAGCCTATTTGACATCTCCTCAGGGAAGACATCCTCGTAATCTTGCAAAATATTTTTAACCTCAGTGGGTAAATCACTGGGTAGTTCTTTAGTAGTAAAGCAGTTTTCTTTATAAATCATAAGGACAAAAGGCATATGAGCAGAAATAGCCCTATCTACATCTCTCACACTAGCATAAAAGTTACCTTTTTGCTCACTAGCTTTTAACTTTTAGCTTTTCACTCTTTCGCTCAACTAGTGCTTCCTTTTCTTCTTTCCCCTTACTTGACTTTTGCGATTCATCTTGTCTTTTTTTCTCTCTCTTCACTCAATTTGATTGGTATGCCTAAAACCTCTTTAAGGGAAAGGGTTTTAAAGTATATGTCCTACCATCCATTAAAAAAAATACTTGTTAGTATATCCATCTTTATTCGTGCACCTATCAGATGCTCACAAGCATAATTAGTACAACTCGTATGGATGAGGATGTCACGTAGTAGGTAGGGATAACCTAGTAATAAGATGCTCACTAGCATAGTTAGTACAACTACCTCCATCATTAATCACAAGGCATATCTTATTCTTAACTAAACATATTGTATGGAAGATGTTAGCATGTTGCTCATCACTTAGCTCAGGTGAAATTTGTGTATTCAAGGCTTAGACTACCATCGATGCTTCATTAGACCCTTCAACCTCGAATTCATCAGCAAAGTTATCCTCCTTAATACCTACTTCCTCGTCATTTTTAGTCAATTTAGGCATATCATCACACTCATGATCACTAATGTATGTCCCATCCTCCTACAACATATACACCTTTTGGTTAGGACATTGTGATGCCATATGACCTTTACTTAGACACTTAAAGCATGTGACAAGTTTCGATTTTGAACCAAGTTTGAAGAACTAGCCTTAGACTTAATAAGTTTAAAGGACATATTTTATTGGCATTGTGATTGGGTAGGTTTCTCTTAGCCCCATTGTTTCCCCATTTATTTTACTGCTAATGTACATTGTTAGGTCGAGCCTTTACATTAAAAGAAGAAGTAGAAGCATTCTCCTTCATATGTCTCTCAGCAGTCATGGCTTTCTCTAACAAATCATCCATATCAATGTACCCTTGCATCTCAACTCTTTGTGAATTGGTAGATTTAACCTTCCAAGAAAACTGGCTAAAAAAATCGATTCATCACCTTTAGTCCCAACTTTGGTTTTAAATGCTTCCAACTCTTGAAAGTATTCAGCTACAGTTCGGTTGTCTTGCTTTAGTTCCTGTACCTTGTTATACAATTCACAAGAATAGGCATTTAGAACATAATTCTTCGTCATTATGCCAGTTAGTTCATGTAAAAAAAAAGAGGGTTCCTCATTCCTTCTATGTTCACTCACAAGGTTACTACACCAAATAGTGACATAATTTTAGAATTCAACAACAACTAGCTTAACTTTCTTTTCTGTAATAAAATTATGGATGTCGAAAATCCTTTCTACTTTCAATTCCTAATCTAAGTAATTTTCATGATCAAATTTTCCATGAAATTCACGAATTTGTAGCTTAACTACCATCAACTTTTTACCTTGTCCATGAGTGTGGATGGAAGTTTCAATGTCTTCCTCGGTTTCTTCTTGATAGTGATTGCTCATAGGGCTTGCACTTATGTTGTTCATAGACCCCTTAATGTTTTTAATCTCAGCTCCTAACTTCATCATTTGTTTTACTAACATCATCAACAAGTCATTGTTGTTGAGCTTTGTGGCGTCCCTTTTGATGCAGGCTAAGTTAACCTCAAGTTTAACCTGTCTCCTTCTTATTGCTTTGTTAGATATGATACCTATAAAACAAAAATCTCACACCCTCTTTTGCTTATTTTTGAACCACCTCCTTTTTATAACCTAGAGCTATTCTCAACACAAGTGTTTCACTCTTCAATGGGCTTTTACAACCTGATGTAAAATAAAAACTTGGCCTTTTACCACTCCTTCCTTATTATCTTTTTGAGTGCAATGAATAATAAATGCTAATGCTCATGAAAAGTAGCACAAAGAAAACAAGTTAGGAGGTCAAAGAACAAGAATGGCTCAAGTATAATTTGCAATAATAATCTAGAACAAGAAAATATATTAGAATATGTCATAAATTGGCACAATCTCGGGTAGGGGTATTTTGGTAATTTTTTAAGGAGTAAAAGTATACAATATGGGTGTTAATTAAAAGATTTCGTTAAGTACTATCAAATTCATGTGTAGCACATTCTCAAATTCCTCACGGTTAGAAAGATATGATAATTCTCAAATTCCTAATGCAAATATGATTGGCTAAAAGTAGTCAATTTTAGCAATATTGACCTTTCTACCAATATGGAAACAACATAAATAGGCAAGTAAGACTTCTTTCCTTGCAAATAAATTACCTTCCAAATCGGTAATGCCTTTCACAATTAGGAAACTTAGTTTCCAAAAGCAACAACGTCACAAAAGGAAACTTTCCAAAAACATAACTTTTTTCTTTTATATTTTCTTCTTTTTTTGTTTTTTTGTTTGTTTAAAAAAAAAAGTAAAGTTGGCCAAAGCAAACTGAAGAAAATTGCCTCGAAATTAAATTTGGACAAAAAATTGGAAACATATAAAGATGAAATTCTTTACACAAAAGAAATAAAACAAGAAACGATTCGAGATTGATTAGGACCTCCAAAATTGCAAATTCAAGAAGCATGAAATTATTCACATAACATGAATTAATATAACATAAGTTTTGATAACAAATTGTGGAATATAAAAAAGATCTTACCCAAGACTTTTCTTGATTCACCACTTGATCTTCAACCAAGAAGAAGATTTGAACAAGAAGAGAATAATAAAGTTTGTTCCAAGAGATTTGTAACCTAACCCTCAAGAACATGTATAACCCAATTCAAGAAAATTATGAATTAAATGAAACACAATTGAAAGAAGAACAACAAATAAGGATGCCATTAATTGATGAAACAAAATCAATTAGATAAGATGCATACAAAACATGAAAATCGTGCGATGCTTTATTCAACAAGAATAATAATAAGGATAAACCTCACAAAATAATGTCATAAAATTGTGTCCCTTAGTGATAGCCGAAGCTCCCTATATGTAGGAGAGAGGTTGGCTGAAAATTAAGGAAAAGGAATTACCTTAAACCTATAATTACTTAATGTACTAAGAAACTACCTTTTAGGAAACAAGATTTACTAGGAAACTAACTTTTAGGAAATAAGATCTACCAGGAAACTAACTTTTAGGAAACAAGAAACCTTATAGGAAGGAAAACAACTAATAGTAAATTCAACTATGGGCCTTATTTTTCATATTGGGTTGGCCTAACTTCTTCAAGATTTATTAAGTGGACTTGCTTGGACAATTGAAGCAACTTAGACTTGGGCTTGAGAATGGGCTTCTCTAATTAAATTATTCAAAGCCCCTTGCATCCTTTTAGTCCTAACGCTCATCATAGGCCCAACAATATCCACAAGTGGATCTCTTTTGAAAGTTGATGGTGGAATTTGAGCTGAAGACCTTAAACTCTTATCTCGAATACTTGAACCATCGACCCTAACTTGAGATGTCACGTCACTAGGCCTTTATCCATATCAAAAAACGCTATCTTGAGGAAGCAAATGACACCGCCAATAGATAATGAACCTTTTAGACATAAGATGAAGGTTGAGGTTATTGATAGATATAAAAAGGGTATAATCAATCTTATAAACGAGGAATTATTATGGTAAAATTTGAACAAGAAATCAAGCTATATGACTTGTAAAGAAGCATTTGTTGGGAGGCAACCTAACAATCTAGGTGCATTAATTTTAATTTGATCTTATTTAAAGGAGTCAAACTGATAAGAGGGTAGATTGTTGATAATTATTCCAGCATCCCTACAAAAGTAAAATGGCCATGTGCGCTGATTGTTGGAAATTAACTTATAAACCATAGATTTATGATGGAATAAGGGCGTCAAGTGCTAGATCTCCCTCAGTTTTTATACAGGTCCCATTCCTTTAAATATCTTATGCTTTATAGTCTCCTACGTCTACTCCCTCACAATTAGAATTTGTCTAAGTGTCTAAGAAATGCTATTATTAGGATAATCAGTCTATAACTTATAGGATTGTTATGGTTTTGTTTTGGATAAATTATGGCTTGAATTAAGTTTTAAGGGTATATTTGATTTATTTTAGGATGAAATTCATTAGTGCTAAATTTATCTTAGCATGCATTAGATTTTTCTTACTTGTTTAGAGTGGATTGCCATTGGTAACTCAAATTGTGATTATGTTTACTTATTACATTTTTAAAGTTTGGGTTTATCAATGAACTCATGTTGAATACGATTGAATTAAATGGTAAATTCATAAAATTTTGCATAAGGGTTTTGTTTATGTAATCATGTGATTGAGGTTGTCTCAAGTTCAAATCTTTAAATATAAATAAATGTCAATAGAATTTGAATTTTAAGGCTAATGATTTACGGATAGATTTTTATATGGGTGTTTTCTTGGACATTATTTTTAATTGGGGACATTTGCATTTTCATGATTATGAAATTATCATTTTACATTGATCATTTATGCTAATGTGATATCATATCTAGTATAGGTGAAAGATTTTTTTTTCCAGTTTTTTAAGGTTGATCATCAATTATCACGAGCCAATCAGCACTTATAACATAGAACTTAAGCTCCAACACTTGCCTACAGTAGATTTTCCACCTTATATGCTACTTATAAAGTAGTCAGAGCATTCACTCCTTCACTTCACAACTGAGTTTCAACTGAAGCAATACCATTTTTTACAGGCTAAAAAGTTTAAGGTTCCATAATTGATTGATTAGGGAGTCTTCAAGGAGCTAGAATTAAAGACAAGGGTGTGAAGGATAATTGATTTTGATAGTTGGTTAAAACTCTTTGAGTATATCAGGAGTTGGTATTGGAGTGTTTATGCATATTCTAAGTTAAGGAATAAAACATCGTTTGGATAAATGACTCGATCATCCAATTCTAGTCGAAAGGCATCTATCACCATTGCATTTATAATCCATTCGATGTCCATACTGAGTTTATACATCGATGAGCACGTGTGTACCATATATCCTAATAACACTAAGAATCATTAGGACCACCCAAAGGTCCATTTTGTTAATTATTGGCAAGATGTGGATTTGTTGTAACCTTATTCACCTAAAAGGTCCAAGGATTTTAGAATAATTAGGACCACCCAAAGGTCCATTTTGTTAATTATTAGCATGATGTGGATTTTTTGTAACTTTATTCACCTAAAAGGTCCAAGGATTTTAGTTTTCATTTCCCATCAATGAGGTATATGCATAAGCTTCTTTTCCATTCCTTATGTTCCCAACGTGACAGTAGAAGTGTCGAAACCTAATGAGACCTATTCTTTTTGCATTACATGCAATATTAGTTTTAGAGCCACATAGGATAGTCTTTTAATAAACTTATCTGGGGCTACTTACATTGATCAAATTTTAGTACAATTAGTAGTAGGTTAGTCATCACTCAATTGGTAAGGAGGTTAGGAGTGTTGGGTGATTAGTATGAGCTAAAGGTTGTTCACACTCCCATCCCACTCGCTATGGAAATTCTGAAGGTAATGTATAAGGTTAAGCTTTGGGTTGATACATAAGATTAGCAATTTCATTGATTGACGAGCCATCATTAGTAATGGAGGACATCATAATACAGAGAGAGCAGGTTGTGGGTGTGGAGTAAGAGAGAGCACCTACTGTTAGTTTATTCCCTTGTAGCCAATCAATTGGATGAAAATTAACGTATGACATTATATTTTAATTAATGAAAAGGCTTTATTTATCTTTATGTATTAATCTAATTAATATTTTATGTTTTAATACTAAAGATAAAATCCTTGGAATAATTACTATGTAATTGAAATTATGATGAGATCATAATTATGAGATTCAATTTATACTTATGTGTTATTCCTAAATGTTCCTAGTTGTAATTTTATCAAGACTGGATATTGTTGAAATGGTAAAACTAGCAGACATTATATTTCTTTCTTATGAAGAAAGTAATTGATCTTAAACTAATGTGTAGGTGATTATTAGAGAATAAGTCACTGAACTGACCCGATTATGAGAATTTCAAATGGAATATTACTTATAAGTCTATGGATTATCTCATAATGATGGTTGTATAATTGATCCTCGGACTTGAGATTACCAAGGTATCTAGTATGGAATTACTGTGTTTTGATGCTACTTATGAATCATCTTAGGATAATTCAGTCGGTAGTAATTGTAGGAAAATCCCGGTGTGTCCATCACATGAACACGGAGCGAAAAACCAAAATTTTTGTTCCGGGAGATTCCCGAAAGCCAGGATCCATGTGTATATATAAACAGTCAAACCATAACGAGCAAAGGAGACCGTCTCTAACGGTATCCACGCAGAGGTCGAAAAACCTAACCGGGACAAACCCCTTTGACCCGGGAAT
>JAOQMK010246471.1:0-10579 GCA_027564415.1 Erythroxylum macrophyllum
AAAAAATACTTTGTGTAATGCATTTCAGTTCATTAGTGTTTTCAAAATCAAACCCCCTTTTTTTCTTGCTAATTTCACTTGCATTGAATGACGTATAGGCTAGCTTAGGTCCATTTCATTAGGTTCCAACAAGAGAGATGACCCGAGGTTGCATCCTATACTGCAATCATTGGTATAAATTATTTTTGACCGGTTTCCAAGGATCGATTCTAGGATCGAACGATGAGCCGCGATCAGTAAGATGTATGTCAACACCATGATAACAAAAATCAAGGAGTTGCATAGAGTATAGCTGAAAGGTATAGTACCCTGTTGGAATTGTTCCACTTAATTTAGCCTACTAAAAGCATAATTATGGACTACAATTAAAGGCTTTACTATAGTTTGATAATAGTTGTCATTAAAAGAAAATAATTGCATGACTTTTCTTGCTTATATGTGATATAATAGAGTTTTTATTTATTTCTAATTCATGCTTATGAGTATTTGATACTGAATTAAGATTCAACATTATTGTAATGTTCAATGCATGGTTAGAAATAGATTATTAAGTAAAAGTAGTTTATCCAATCTTATACAAAGAGTTTGTATATGTTGGACCAAAGGAGACTTATGCTTAACATAAATAGCAAGAATAAAAAGTTGGATAACCGAGACAATCCTTTTATGTCCTGTTGGTTAAATCAACAAAATAAGAATCACATAGATACATATAAGGATACATGTATCCTTTTGATTATGAATCGTATGGAACTTTTGAAACTTGTATAGTTGAAGAATAACGAAATCAACCTTTGGTGAAAGGATGATGATGGTATTGAATTGTTAAATCTTATACATGTGATGTATTTGATGGAATAAAAATTCATAAAAGGATAATATAATATTTCAATATAGTACTAATGACTTTATGTGATATATTCATATGTATTAAATGGAATGCTGATTTAAAATTTTGAAATGTTCAAATTGTTTAAATCTAAGTTTAAAAAATAAAGTATTGAGAATGCTAAAGCATTTCGATGAGATCGATTTGGTGAATTTTAAATTTTCGATTATCTATAGGGAATGAGATTCTTTAGTGAATTCCTTCACAACTAAATTCATAAGTGTATGGATTTATGTAAGGAGTAAAATACAATATGAGATATTGTATGATGCAATAGTATTTCTTTTATAGCAATGCCTGGTACAATGACTTACCTTCTATAGTTCCAGTTAAATCAATTAGCAAGTTTTCATATTAGATATGAAACGCTAAGTCTTTGGAATAGTTAAAGTTAATGATTCAAGAAAGTGATGCTTGGTTGAAACATACATTATCCATTAAGTTTAGAACTAAAATGGGTAATCAAGTGTTACGAGATATCCAACAGGTTGGATATAATCTTACAGACCCATTGAACAAATTGTTTGATTCAATGTATACTTATAGGATAATGTTTGTCAAGATGAGTAGTGGGAGTAAGAAGGAATTTAAAAGGTTCAAATCTCATGACTATACATCTAATTGGAACTAATGCCTTTAATGATACATTTTATGTATACTTGGAAGGCTATGAGATATTGAAAGATTTACTTTCATGATAAATTCAAAAAGTTTATTTTGAAAATGATTGTGAATTTGTCATTTCTACAAGAAGGTTAGTGGGAGTATAGTTGTCCTCTTTAGTGGGAGTATGTGGAGACATATTGCTCACAGAAAACAACAGTTCTAACCTTCAATTGTTGAACATATAATTGTACAAAGAACAACTCTTGTTGGATATGAAAAGGTAACAACTTAATTATGAGAATCAGATCTATAGAGATAGATTAGACGTTGTTAACTTATTCTAAGTCCAAGTGCATAGATAATGTACTAAAGATGTCCCGACCTGATTTCCCAACAATTCATGAAACCGTGGTTCTGATTTTAGAGAGGGTAGGTGCTTATCTCTCTCGAAACTGACTTTCAATGATATCATTAAAATTTTGCAAAGCTTCATTATTGTTAACGTTCGGTTCCTGTCTATGAGAGAAAGGTTAACATTTGATTATGCAAAGAAATTCAAGCCCTCCTCTCACCAGCCTTGCTTACCATTTAAGCAAACAAAACCGTAGCGGCCAAGAAAGTAAGCAAACAACAATTACACAAGATAATGTAAGCATCAATTCTCTAATACCTTAGATTTTAAAATTCAATAATTTGCGCAACCCTAAATTTATTTAAGAGAATGTGCCTTGATCCAGCATGAAAATTGATGATTTTAGAAAATAAAATTATGAAAAAATATTTTATTTATTTCTCTATATTGACTTTAATTTTGTACGTACAACTTCTTGTATTTTTCTTAGGTAGAGAATTGTGCTTTATTCGATTGTTTAGTATGTGTTTTCGATAGAATTGTGTTAGTTTGTGAATTATTTGTGTTTAAGTGTTTTTATGGGTTAGCACAAGAATTTGAGCTTAATTATTATGTCTTTGAGGTATCTTAATATGTTTATTAGTATTTAAAGGCTAACATCGAAGAACGGAGAAGTTTCAGAGACATTTGGGTCGAAACAACACCCCACGATCGTGGCCCACGGAAGCATTGGAGACAGCCCACGGTCGTAACCCAATTGCCACAATCATGACAAAAGCCCAAGACATGGCCCACGATCATGGCCCATTTTCCATGATTGTGACAAAAGGGTGCGTCGGAGACGCATAAACACTCAAAAATTTAAAGTTTCGAGGGATTTTTTTAACTTTTTTGACCCTGAAAAAAAACCCTAGGGTTGCCCATAATACAATAGGTATATAAAGAATAAGACAAAGAAGGAGATGAAGCTTTTTGGCATCAGCCGCCATTGGAAAACCCTAGAGAGAATTGACAAGAGATTGAGAAAGAGACAAAGGAAAAGGGACGTGGAGAAGAAGCCGACTCGAAGTACTTCCCAGAACAGGAGGTTTCCCGACGTTGCTGCCTCCGTCATCCATTCAGATCTGGTTTTCGGTGTATTTTCAATTTTATTATTGCATAGAATTGGAATAGCTTTTAAGATAGGATTTATGAATGTTGAGGATGTCTAAACTCACTTTCAGGGATTTAGTTTTGAATTAATGAAATTTGATCGTTTGTGTTTTTACTGGATGTTTTTGTGATTTAATTTCTACAATTACATAATTCAGTGATAAATTAAGTGAAAAATAATTAAATTGAGCTAACGAGAGTTAGGCAATTTAATAGAACGAGAATTAAAAAAATTGGTAAATTGTGTGAAAAAAGATCTTGCAATAATTTTCGATATTTTATTAAACAACTTCAGATCTAGGTCTTGTATAGATTGTTAATCGAGAGATTGCAATTCTCATAATCCTATTAGGGTTTATAAACTAGGGTTAATGGTTATAACTCGAGAGAGAGTAATTAACCCTAGGACTGTCTAGAACCAATAATCCAGTAAATTTATACTCAATTAAGTTATCATTAAGGCTAGGTAAAATTCCCCTTTCTCTTAATTCATAGTTCCTTAATATTTCATGATTGATTATTGAATTGAATTACTTGATTGAATTGCATTCCTGTTTTAGTTTCGTTACGTTTTAAATATTGAACATTATTTTGGCCTTAGATTTTAGGATTAGATTAACCCTCCTCATGGGATTGACACCTTAGGTACTACGCAAAACCCGTACACTTGCGGATTATCGAGGTTAAATATTAAAACTTACACATATCGAAAAATCGCGATCAATAGGCTTTTAAAGACAACCCTAACATTCCTTGAGATCTGTCATAGAACATTTCAATTCCTATTATATAAGATACCTCACTCATATCTCTCATTTTGAAATTTTCAAAGAGAAACTTCTTGGTATTTTGTAATAAACCAAGATCATTAGTAACAAGAAAAATATCATTAACATAAAGGACTAAAAACATAAATTAATCTTACTGATCTTTAAATATGTACACCAATCCATGTTGTTTTTTAAATCTAAAAGAAGTAATGGTATCATTAAACTTAGGATGTCATTACTAGAAGGCTTTTTTAAGTTCATATATTTACTTTTTAAGTTTATACACTATATTTTCTTTCCTTCGACTAGATGTACTTAAATTGATTCATATAGATTTCTTCCTTTAAATTCTCATTCAAAAAGGTGATTTTTGCATCCATTTGATAGAGTTATAAATCAAAATAAGCAACCATCACCATAATAATTGTAAATGATTCCTTTTTCAAAACAAGAGAAAAAGTTTCATTACAATCAGTTCTATCCTTTTGAGTGTAACCCTTGGTGACAAGTTAAGATTTATATTTTTCAATATTGCCATTGGACTTGTGTATAGTCTCAGAGATCTATAAAACCCATTTCTCTTGCAACCTTTTACCAATTCAATGAGATCTCAAGATTGTATTGACATATATGTGTCTGAACTATTCTTTAATTGTGTGATACAAGCCGAAAAAACTAAATTTAAAACCTAATTCCACTCGACTAAATTTGTAGTAGCAATAAGAAAGGATCATATCCACAGAGAGTTTGTGAATAATTTTTATGTTGAACTATTCATTGTACTAAAATGGGTGGGGTGGATGAAATTGATTAATGTAATTAAATAAAATTAAACTACGAAAGACAAATTAAATTAAACAACTCAAATTCGTAAAGAGTAATCAATGGATTTAAGCCTAGTTTCTAGTTCAATCCTAACCTTTACATGAATATACATGATCAAATGTAGCGTTGTTTAGTACCTTTCTTTAAAACTATTAACCATAGATTAACAGTAAGCTCACTAACCCCCAATTTTCTCTTAGATTGCAAATAATTAAAACATGCTTTTTAATTAGATATAAAAATTGAAAAACCTATAATAGACTCTCTACATTTAATGCAATAGTAACATTAAGAATTAGGAAAAATATGTTAATGAAAATATTATTAAGCCCTGATATCCCTTTGGAATTAGAAGGAGGAGGATTAGTTGCTCATAGCTCTTCAAAACACACGTCAAATGAGAAGAATATGCATCACTCGATGTCTCTCTTGCATATCCCCTTTAATTTGCTTTTTAATTGCCTTTTATATTTCATAATTAGGGTTTTCAGATTGTAAATGGAAAGTTGCATAGCTATGTAAGTGACTATGTACATTAACTCTCCAAAAGTTACAAAGATACACATTTTTAGTGAGCTACACTGGTAAGGGACACGGTCGTGTATGTTTTTACATAATTGAAATAGTATTTTCGAAATTGTACATATTTACATGGTCTTTCACACAGTCATGCAATTCACATGCACGAGCTTATACAATTCCACACAGGCATGTGGCTCCAAAATGACTATAATTCTTTTGTTCTGTGTCCTAATTTCAACCTAACTCATCTCCTTTTAATCCACAAAGGCAAATAAGACTGAACATCAGGAAAACTACACCAAACTATGAATTTAGCTCATTTTGGTTCTTTTTCCTCCAACTTGTACCTAAACCAAAATAAGTATCTTAGACGCAACATATACATTAATGACTAGGCATTAAGGAATAAATAAATAAGCAATTAACCACTTATCAAATTCTCTTTTTTTAAAGAATTTTAAAAAATTCATTAAAGAGATTTAAGAATTTTACATCAAGGAGAGGGCTTCTCCCACGTGAGATAAACCCACTAGAAACACTAAAACATCCAGGTCAGACAAACAGCAACGTTCAAAAGCAAAGGATAGTAAGTGACGTCATTTAACAATTAGGGTATAACGATATTCCTCTTTCTCAAATATTCAGGCATTTACTCAATTTGTGAGAATGAAAGTCGATGTTCTGGCAGTGAGGCTCTTAGTGGTTACTCGGTGTTTCTTCAGCTCATTTCTCCTCAAAAAGAAGAATTCAACTCAGGTAAACATACTCAATTCTAGATATGCGATAACTTTTTAGCAATTAGGGCATAACTATTTTGTTTCTTGGCATTTCAAACATTGCTTTATTTAGGAGGAGGAAGATGAAACCCTGGAGGCTCAGCTCTATGGTGGCGATCCAATGGTTCATTTCTTCGCACCAGGGAGATCTCATTTTAGGTATGCGTGCCCAACTCGGTATGATTCTAGCTTTTATATTTGTTAATCTCCACATAATAACAAACTATAAGTTGATATAAAGGGTTTAGAGGGGCAGCAGTGAATCTTCAATCATGGCACAACTGAGGAAGAGCGTATCTGAGAAAAGCCGTTTCCTTTCCTACAGGTGAGTCTAGATCTACCTATTCTTCGATAGTTTTCAATAGTTTGTGAATAGGTGAATGAATATACTGCTAGAATCCAAAAATTGCTATGCATAAGAGATCTCTTCTTTTCTGTTTTTTTCTGTACTGTAACCCAGATTGCTTGAAACATTAGTTAAGTATCATGAATTAGGAATTGATAGCAAGGACTATATTCTCCATGAGAGCGTCATTCCTTTGCAATAGTGTAGGTTCAGCTGATTTGTAATAAGTTGTTCCCTTATGCTAGCAATAGTGAGTTCTATAAGAGAGAGTAGAGAACTAGATTTCTCTTTAAACCTTATGATATTCCTCTCATTCCAAACTTCTTGAGTACATGTAGCAATAGAAACCATAATAATAGCCCTATCATATTTGGAAATATGCAAATGAGGTAACTCTAGTAAGATATCTGAGAGTCTGCAATAGTTAAACCCAGGGGCACATAGTCTAGAGATTTTAGCCCAAACTGTAACATCCCATTACTTATGGGAGAGTTAGAATGGTAAATGTGAGTGATTAATGAGAGTTAGAGATGCCCTTCCATGTTCATGCATAATATGTCATACACATATATATGAATAGTGAAATTATCTGCACATGAAAATAATTATACATGCACTCATGAATAATTCTGGGTATAATTGAATTGATTTGTGAATCTTTGAGAGTTATAAATGTGTTCACATTGGAAATATTGGTGATTTATATGTTGGTGAACTTAGGAGTTACCTTTGACATTTATGGAGTATTGTGATATATATATATATAAAATAAGAAATCAAAAGATATTTGGAGATAGTTGGATTGTAAAGATGAAAGTTAAGGGAGTTAGTTTCAAAAGAAACTAAGTTAGAGCTTAGGTAGTGGGAAAGTGACAAGTGTCACTTAGGCTCTTGTACTCTTGCTAGAAGTAGGTTATTATTCTTTGAGAGTTAACAAGTTAAGTCTTGTCTAAGTCTCTTTCTTATTATCATCTTCTTCAAACTTTCTTTAGAAACACGGAGTTTTCCATAAAACACCTTCTAAGAGATTTCTATGCTCTTCTTTTCCTACACCAAACTCACTTTGCCATTTGTGTCCTCTACCCTAAGAAAAACCAGAAGCTGATCATTGCACTCAGTGAAGTACGAAAATTTTGTGGAGATTAGGGCTTGAAGATTTTGGAGTTTCAGCAGGTAAGTAGTAAATAAATCTTTTAGAGTTGGGGATTCATGCAACAAATTGCTAAGTTACTATCATTTGCATGGAAAATGACATTTATGTGTTTGTTCATAAATACTGTGTTGTTGGAGGATGAAAAATCTGGTTATGATGTTAATTCAGTGTTTTGAAAGATTATTAGTGATTAAGTGTTGTAAAAAGTGATTTTTGGAATCGAATGGAGGAGATAATTTAGGTAGAAGATGAGTTAGATGTAAAGTATTGAAGGTTTGAAAATCTGAAAAATGTTCACTGAACATGCTTCAGTCTTTTAGCCACAACGTTTTCTCTGGTTGCCCAAACGAGATGATTTTTAATTTAGATTAAACCAGAGATATATGGTTACCTTTCGTATGAAGACATCAAAATTCAATTCTATCTATAAGGATCTCAAAAGTTGCCATGAAGTTGAGAAAAAGGTGTAGCATGTTGGAAGTTGATTGTAAAATTCGTGTTCTGATTTCGGGAGAAAATCTGGACTTGATCTATATAGATTTTGGCAAAGATGCCTTCTTAAGAGTTGTAGATCTTTCTTTTATCTTTCCAACGGTATATAGTTTGAAAAATTTGGACATCGGAGTCAAAAGTTATGTTTCTTATAAATGGATACGTTCTAGACGCAAAAGTAAGACGGAAGAAGTAAGACGCAAAAGTGAGACGATGGAAAGTAAGACAAAGTTACTGTTCATCCAATTCGTCTTAGTACTATTCATCTAAGACGAAGTTACTGTTCATCCAATTTATCTTATCACTGTTCATCCAATTCGTCTTAGTACTGTTCATCTAAGACGAAGTTACTGTTCATCCAATTAGTCTCATCACTGTTCATCTAATTCGTCTTAGTACTGTTCATCTACGACGGAGTTACTGTTCATCCAATTCGTCTCAGTATTATTCATCTTAGTACTTTTCATCTAAGACGAAGTTACTGTTCATCCAATTCGTCTCATCACTGCTCATCCAATTCGTCTTAATACTGTTCATCTAAGATGAAGTTACTGTTCATCCAATTCGTCTCATCACTGTTCATCCAATTCGTCTTAGTACTATTCATCTAAGACAAAGCAAAAGTAAGACGAAGTTACTGTTCATCTTCTGACTTTTGTTCTATTTGTGAGCCTTTAGAAGATAGAATTGGCCTTCGAGGTCTTCATGAAAGTCGTAGACCTCGAAGTCTTCTTTCCAATGATCTAAAAATGAAATCAACCCGACATTTCTTGTGAAAGTTATGTAAATCGCACCAAAATAGGTTCGTTTTGATTGAGGTCATAAACATGGTTACTTCTTTTGGCCATAACTTCTTCTCTAGACCTCCAAATGACTTGATTCTTGAACCATTGGTTTCGTAAGACATTGACATACATCTCCACCAAGAATCATAGCTATCTGAAGTGAATAGAGAAAGATTGAGTGAAAAGAATGGGACGGGTATAGTGAGTGTGCTCTTAAGTAATGTGAACTGGAGTTATTCCACATAACACACTTCAGTATTTTGATTATATCTAGATCTATAAGAATCCAAATCAGATGATTTTTGAATTGGAGCAATCTAGAGATATAGGCCTATAAATTGTCTCAAGAAGTCCAATTATGATTCAGCCTCTAAGATGTTTAATCTCTGAATGAAAGTTGGGCATAGTACATTATTTTTGAATA
This sequence comes from Erythroxylum macrophyllum, assembly GCA_027564415.1. Classification (NCBI taxonomy): domain Eukaryota; kingdom Viridiplantae; phylum Streptophyta; class Magnoliopsida; order Malpighiales; family Erythroxylaceae; genus Erythroxylum; species Erythroxylum macrophyllum. The sequence continues at coordinate 9,093 of JAOQMK010246471.1, forward strand.
TGAACAACCCGGTACTGTTTGAGGCATATCTTTCAAATTACTGAACCAAATTGAGTGAATTTGGTATCAATGGAAAGATGAGACATTGAGGAACACTTTCTAGAAGAAAGTATGACCAAATTACTTCATTTTCACCTTCTGATTGTATGTGAACAATAGACCTGAAAGGGGTGTTTTGGAAAATCTGAAATAATGAATTGTGATTTTAATGGTTTTAGTGAGGCATAAACCTAAGTATAATTTATACTGAGATGAGTTTTGATATGAGATTAATTTTATGATGGAAATTTCCCCGGGATTATCATGAACATGCATTGTACATAACTCATTTCATACATGTGCATTATTGTGCAAATTGTGATATTGTGTACCTTATTTGTTATAGAGGGGCAACTGGAACGTCAACCTCCAGACGTTGCCAGATCTTCCAGGCATTAGCTTCGGGAGCAGCTTGTGAGTAACCTAGACGGTCTCACTCAATTAATTGTTTGCTTTAGAATATATTTTGAATAATGATATTGATGTGGTTTAATTGTGCTGATTCTAGACAATGAAGGTCCGGTGATTTTGATGTATGAATGAGTGATTAAAGTGCTCCTTGTATGTGAACATGACGAAATAAGTGCTTCAAAATGTGAAAATTATGAATAGGAATATGAATGCAAAAATGTGCTCAGCAGTTCTGTTGAATGCCAGACTACGGTCCGATGATGAATGTAGTCTAAAATGGGAATGTGCATCCATGTGTTTGACTAAGGTTATCTTATGCGAAACATTCATTACATGAATGCATGAAAGATAAAGGAAGTAATGACTGGAGTCGCCAGGATAAAGAGCTTAAAGCTCAGAATGTGAATAGAGCCTCGGGCTCAAGTACAACTATACCCAGTATCCACTAAGGGATATGGGACGATATATGATAAAGCTCAACATCCATGAGGGGATGAGCTGGTAAAAAGGCACTCGGTCATAACGATAATAATAAATGAAAGTGAGTCTCACGTGCATTGCAAATTATAATTGATGTGTTTCGTATGAACGATGTGATATATTATGAATATGCAATGTGGTGAATATTATGTTACGTGTATTGATGTGATGCATGAATTGAGTGAACCATCAATGATGGTTACCTCATTGAGTTCGCAAAACTCATCAAAATTGCAACGTTATCTTTTTAGGACCGAGAGGCGATCTAGCTGCTGAGAGGCTCTACCAGCCGTGTAAATTGTGTTTTAGAAAGAGAAATCATAGCTCAAAGTTCGGTCAACTGGGATTTTTGGGTGACTTAGATAGATTGATGTATTTTTCTCTTTCATGTAGTACTCCTGTAATTGATTTTGGGAATGTACATATAGAACTTTTTGAAAGACATAAAGTAGACTTCGATTTTTATGAAATAAAATGAGTAAAAAGTTGGTTTTAAAGATATTGTGATTTTCTTATGATGCTTTACAAGTGAATAATGATATGATGCCATATGAAGT
>JAOQMK010246693.1:0-10553 GCA_027564415.1 Erythroxylum macrophyllum
CTAATATGAGCATTTGATTAGAGATTGCTTTATGAGGGGATATCAGCAGTCCTCTTTTAGTGTGGCAAAGCCTCCATTTCAATAGCCACAAGGGGATCATAGTTTAGTTGTCAACAGGGTGAGGATTTGGAGGAGACAGTTGGAAGGTAGATCTAGAGGCTGTAGTCTAGGACAATTCTCTAGCTCTCAGCAGGTAGGTTGTGGTCAGGCTAGGGTGTTCACTCTCATCCCTCAAGATGCATAGGCTTCCAATGCAGTGGTATTAAGTATCATTCTTGTCTGTGGATTAAAAGTTATGGTTTTGATAGATTCAGGAGCGACTCATTCTTTTATGTTGCCCAACTTTACTATGAGGTTAGAAATAACACCAGATAGGATGAATGAATCTCTGTCAGTATCTACACCTCTTATTGATGTCATAGACGTAAATTTGATTTACTACTTATGTCCCGTGAAGATTAATAGTACAAGATTGGTAGCGCATCTTATGGTTTTGCTAGTTATGGATTTTGATGTAATATTGGGAATGGGTTGTTTATCCCACCATTATGCTACCTTGGATTTGTAGAGATAAGAAAGTGGTGTTTAAGACTCCAGGGGACGTACAGTTTATCTTTAAGGGGGATAGAAAAACTACCCCTTTTAACATAATTTCAGCGGTAATGGCCAACAAGATGCTCAGACAAGGGTGCCAAGGATTTTTGGCCTCAGTCAGGGATTTAGATGTAGAGGGCATTAGTCTCCAAAGCGTTCTGATAGTTCGGAAGTTTCCAGATGTGTTTTCTTGAGGAGTTACTAGGGTTACCCCCAAAGTATGAAATTAAGTTTTGAATTGATGTAGTACCTGGTACGACTCTGATTTCTATACCACCATACAAAATGACACATGCATAATTAAAGGAATTAAAGAAGTAGTTACAAGATTTATTAGATAAGGGTTTTATCATCCCTAGCTCTTCGCCATGGGGTACATCGGTGCTGTTTGTGAAGAAAAAGGATGGTTCTCTTTGATTGTGTATTGATTATCGACAGTTAAATAAGGTGACTATCCACAACAAGTATCCACTACCTTGAATTGATGATTTGTTTGACCAACTTCAAAGTGCTAAGTAATTTTCTAAGATTGATCTAAGATCGGAATACCATCAGCTAAGGATTGTAGGAGATTATGTATCTAGCACTACCTTTAGGAATCGGTATGACCATTATAAGTTTTTAGTAATATGTTTTGGCCTTACAAATGCTCCATCAGCTTTCATGGATTTGATGAATAGAGTATTCAAACTGTTCTTGGATAGGTTTGTGATTATTTTTATTGATGATATTTTAGTGTATTCAGGGACAGATAAGGAGCATGTCAAACCCTTAAGATTGGTATTGCAGATGCTTCGAGAAAATCAACTGTATGCCAAGTTCTCAAAATTGAATTCTGGCTTCAAAGTGTTGCATTCTTAGGACATGTGGTATCTTAAGGCGGAATACAAGTGGACCCGAAGAAGGTAGAACCTGTGATGAATTGGGAACAACCAAGGACCGTGATAAAGGTACGAAGTTTTCTTAGGTTAGCAGGTTACTATCGAAGATTTGTTGTTGACTCGATTAATGCAAAAGAATGTCCAATTTATTTGGTCTGATGCTTGCAAGTTGAGTTTTCAAAAGCTGAATGAGTGTTTAACTTCAGTTCCAATATTGGCTTTAAAACATAAGGTGGAAGATTTCAATTATACCGTGACACTTAGAGAGTTGGTGTTGCATGTGTATTGATGCAAAATGGTAGGGTGATTGTTTATGCTTCCAAGCAACTGAACAAACACGAACAAAATTATCCTACGCATGATTTAGAGATGGCAGTAGTAATCTTTGCCTTAAAGTTTTGGCGACATTACCTGTATGGTGGGACATGTGGGATTTTTATGGATCACAAGAGTCTAAAGCATATACTTCAGCAGAAATATCTAAATCTGAGGGAAAGAAGGTGGATGGAATTACTAAAAGATTACCACTGTACAATTCAGTATCATCCAGGGAAGGCAAATGTCGTAGCAGATGCTTTAAGTAGGAAATCCTCAAGTAGTTTGACCCATATTGTAATAGAGAGGAGATCGTTGACCAAGGAGTTACATGATTTGATGGATCGAAGTACTTAGTTTTAGATTTCGGATGCAGAAATATTACTGGCTAGTATCAGGGTGCGGTCAGTATTATTGGACAGGATTAGGATCACCCAAGGTCAAGATCTTAAATTTCAACAACTTATTTATGACGTTCAAGAAAGACGACCTGCAGATTTTGAAATTGATAAAGAAGGCATCCTCAGAATGAATGGGAGACTGTGTGTTCTAGGTATAGAAAACTTGAAAGAGGAGATTTTAGAGGAAGCATACTATACTGCATACAACGTGCATCCAAGTTATACCAAAATGTATCATAATATTAGAGATACGTATTGGTGGGATGGCATGAGGAAAAATATGGCTGAATATGTTTCTAAATGCTTGACGTGTCAACAAGTAAAAGCTGAGCATAAGAAGCTCTCAGGTAAGCTACAACCATTGCCAATTCTTAAATGAAAATGAGAGAGGATCACGATGGATTTCATGGTTGGCTTACCTTATACAATAACTCGATGTGATTCAATCTGAGTGATCATAGATAGATTGACAAAATCAACACATTTTCTACCGTAAAGACTACTTATTTGGTGTCCAAGCTCACTCAAGTTTATATTGATCGGATAGTGTGCCTCCATGGAGTACCTGTATCGATAGTTTCAGACCAGAGATTGCGGTTCACATCTTGATTATGGAAAAAATTACAGAAGGCGTTGGGCACTAGATTGGATTTTAGTATGATATTTCATCCTTAGACTAATAGACAGTCTGAAAGGACAATTCATACCTTAGAGGTTATGTTGAGAATGTGTGTGATAGATTTTGGCAGTAGTTGAAATTAGCACTTGCCTTTGATTGAGTTCACTTACAATAATAGCTACCACATTAGTATTGGGATGATACCATACGAGACATTGTATGGACGAAAATACAGGTCACCGATGTGTTGGGAGGAGGTTGGCGAGAGGCAGTTGGAGGGCCCAAAATTAATCAAGATCACGTCAAAGAAGATCCCATTGATTAAGCGGAGGCTAAAGACGGCTGTCAATAGACAGAAGAGTTATACTGATCTGAAGTGTAAGGAAGTGGAGTTTCACGTCGGAGATTTCGTATTCCTTAAAGTATCTCCAATGAAGGGTGTGATGAGGTTTGGAAAGAGCGGAAAATTGTCTCCAAGGTATATTGGACCTTACAAGGTAACTAAGAGGGTTAGAAATGTGGCATACCTATTGGCATTACCTTCGGACATGGCCCAAGTCCATCCAGTATTCCATATTTTTATGCTTCGCAAGTATATTCTCGACCCTTCCCATGTACTCCAACCGCAAAGCGTGGAAGTGAGCAAGAATTTAACCTATGAAGAGGAGCTAGTGGCTATCGTGGATTTACAATGCGATAGCTTCGATCAAATCAAATTCCTATGGTTAAGATAATGTGGAGGAATGGTGGCATTGAAAAAGCTACTTGGGAGACAAAGCGAGAGATGAGATAATAGAGAATTGTATCAATACTTATTTCCTTAATAAACCTTATTATAAAATTCGATGACAATTTTTTTTGTAAAGGGGAGAGAATATAACATCTCGTATGCTATATATATAAGAGATAACTTATTCTTTTTCCCTACAATTTATTTGTGTTATAATGTGGCTGGATGTATACCATAATGTATATGTATTTTGACATTTATGTATGACTGTGTGCATAGCATTGGGTATCATAGGACGGTGTGAGCTTACTTAGCAAGATCTGACTCCCTTCAATTTTTTTTTAGGTCAGCTATCACCGACTTCGGAGCAGTGACTCCCATGATGTGTCCGCTATGTCTACCTACATTTGTGTATGTGCTTTCCTTATTTTTATTTATCTTGTATTATAGCATCTGTAGTAACAAGATTTTATAAGTTGTAAATTTTCTTTCTGACGCGCACTATTATTATTGTATTATATGGACTTGTTGCGTTTTTAGAATTTGAATTTATTTTGTCGCTAGTGGTAAGTTTACGTGTGATCTGGGGTTTTGAACCTCGAGTCCCACACGCCCATTTCGGGTCATGACAGACAGAGAAACTGTTTCCAAAGATTACTCCAATATAATAAGTGGTTGATATTAACATTTTCATAATTTTTTTATTTTCAAGGATTGATTCATATACAAATACTGTTCATTTAGGATATCAAATTATGAACACATAATTATATATAAACTACTCTTAATTATTACTTTTTAGTGCTCTTAATTATTACTTTTAAGTGTGTTGAGAAAATTTTAACGCACTTAGCCAACCCTCGCAGTCTCAAGCGTGAGCATGTTGACCGCTCAAAAAGAGGGCTTCAGAATTGGAATTATACTCCATATTCAAACTCTAATCAACGAGTTGTGAAGGAATCTTTAAGAGAAACAAAGGCTATAAGACATAAGTTATGGTATTGTAGGAGTGATTCAAATGCACAAGTTGGCAAGTTGGAACTACGAATTGTTAACGATAAACTATGTCTCCACTTGGCACAATTAGCTAGAGCTCAGATTTTCTTTTGAAACACTAAAAAGTTTATGGTACTAAGTTCTAATTTATAATAGTATAATGAAGATTGATTGCAAACGGAAATTAATAAATTTCAAGGAAACTGCAACGTTTCTTCCCAATTGGATCAAATCCTGGTTGCTTGAAAGTTGAAACTTGAAATAGCTGAGTACACACTAGCGAGTACAGAGTGAAAGGTGTCCTTATCTAACTTGTTATGCGTTAAAGTACTCCATCAGTGCTTGTCTTTATGTGTAATAAACAACATACATTAATATTTGATAGTTTTTTTTTACATGGGAAAAAAAAGACTCGGAGATGATGGTTTCCTTATAAATACAAACTTGAGAGACTCGAAAGACAACTTGGTATATTTTTCCTAAGACTTAAATTTAACGTTAGTTTCTTCATCTCTTCTAGTTCTTCGTCTCTCTGCAACTTCTGGACGGTGTCTTAAAATTCAACATGGTTTCTCAAACACATCCGGATCAAGCGGTCCAAAAAGTAAGTATCTTTCTTTCTCTAATCTGAATGTGCTTCATCTTTGCGCCATCCATGCTCCATGTCCCTGTGTTTTACTTTCTTGTATTTTTGTCCTTTAGCTTCTGCTTTAGGCAGAAAGAGATAAAAGATCAGAAAAGTGGAGAACTTTTCCAATATTGGTGGAGATTTGTTTCCTCCACTTTTCAAGTGCGAACCTTCTTGATTGCTTTTTGTACTCTTCTGTTAAACAGCTGTGAATATAATCTGCACCCATCAGTCGTATACAGTTTCTTCACATTTTCATAAGTGCATCCCATCATCCAGAATGGTGTATTGGTGCGTGCATATGTACAATTTAGTGCTGTTTTTGTCTTTTGTTTTCCTTTGTTTTCTCTTTTTCTTGTGGAGAAGAAGAGTTTGGATACTATAACTTCCGTGTGATAACTGATAAAGCTCTCAAAGTGTTTATCAACTACATCGATATGCCTTTTCCTGTACCCCATACTCGTGATCCTGCTCCATCTATTTGCCTCCTCGCATCTTAAATTTTCAACAAATTTATGTAATTATGCATCACTCACCATTGTTCCAAATCCAAAGAAGGTTTTACTCTTTTCGATCTAGTAACTAAGAATAATTTTGCAATATCTTAATTTGGATTTGTTCATGGTTCTGCTAGATGGATAAGGCCGGCTGCTTAAAAGTGAAGAGTAATAAAAAAGTTTAGTTCTTTTAGCTTCTTAAACAGGGACGTATAACCATGAAGAAAAAGATAAAGATTCTTTGAACGAAGTTCCATGAACAGAAAGAACAAGATAAAGTGGTTGAATAAAATTAACATTTATTTTCCACAATTTACATGTGATTTCCTAGTTTCTACGGCATTTTGCCTGCAACTAGCTCTTTACACAATTCTAGTAAAGAAGTCTTCGGCTTCGGTGCATGTATTGACCAAGACGTTCGCATTATGGGCTCTACAGTTGGCCATTGCTGTCTCTCTCTCTCTCTATCAGTCCCATATGCCAGAAGTAAGGGATGCCATATGTTAGAGTACAAGCGTATTTGTTTGTAAACTATTATCAATAAAGTTCCAAAGGCCTGTTTCACCACTTATTTTGCGCCACCAACCACGTGATTGGGTTGCGTTTTTAACTTTGAAGTCACGATCTTTACATGTTAATTAGTGAGCTGTCTGCGTTTCCTTGTGTTCTGTATACCAACTATTACTCTCAACTTTGGGAATATATATTTTATTTAACAATCCCTTGCAATTGCGGGTCAGTTTTCAACTAGATATATATATTCCATGACTTCTTAAAGTAGGTGTACCAACACTTCCAAGGCACTAGAGCACACTTCTTTAGTTTTCTCTTTGATCATATTAATATATAGCCTCTTAAAACTGTTAAGTATTGGGAAGTAATAACAAACATATGATAGGGTTCAAACTGACACGTCTTTTTAGATGATCCCAGCTTTATATAGATCACAGGTTGCTAAACACATGAGAATTTCTTTCTTGACCTCTTCAATATAACCAATAAACTGCGAGCAGTATACGATTTGGTTGAGACAGCCCTTGAAATTTGCTGCGAGAACTAGCCTCTATCAGTTATTTATGAGCAATAGAATATGCATCCAACTATATATCTAGAGTAAATGAGTAAACGAGTTACTTAGGACCTTGCTAAATGAGGTAGAATCAAGAGATGAATTGGGGTCTTACTTGGTGGCTGTCTTCTGCTAATGGCCTGCCAAAAGGAGTCCTACTTTGAAAAGTAAAATAACTGCTGCCTTGTTAATTTTCCACGACTCCTGATAACAGTACTCAGAAAACTGCCTGGACAGTGGATTATTTGTTCAATTAGAAATTTGGTGATCCCGCTGCCTAGATTCATGGAGTGTAATATAGTCATTGAGGCCAATAGTTGTTTGGAACTTCAACTATTCTCGTTGGGCATTATTGTCATGAACTTTGATTGCTGTCTAGCTATAAACACCTGAAAGTACCTTGAGTTTAAACTGAACTTATTGATACAAAAGGACACTGATATGGGTTTCTTCGAGTGTGTTTACCAAGTTTATATATTATAAGTTTATAACTGACATCGAACTGTTATATGATAAAGCAGCGCATTGATGATGAAACATTGGCAAGGCAGAAGGCAATTGATGACTGGCTACCAATTACATCTTCAAGGACCGCAAAATGGTGGTATTCAGCTTTCCATAATGTTAGTGCCATGGTCGGAGCGGGGGTCCTCAGTCTCCCATATGCTATGGCAGAACTTGGATGGTATGTTCGACTCATCTCTACGAATGTGCTTCATGTCAAATTTAAAATCTGTCTCACTGCGAATATAATTTGCTGCAGGGGTCCTGGAGTGGTTGTGCTAGTTTTATCGTGGGTCATCACATTGTACACTTTATGGCAAATGGTTGAGATGCATGAAATGGTGCCTGGTAAACGATTTGATAGATATCACGAACTGGGTCAGCATGCATTTGGTGAAAAGCTTGGCCTTTACATTGTGGTACCCCAGCAACTGATTGTTCAAGTTGGAACGTGCATTGTATATATGGTAACCGGAGGCAAATCACTGAAGAAATTTCATGACCTTGTCTGCAAGGACTGCAAAGACATTAAGTTAACGTTCTTTATCATGATTTTTGCCTCTGTTCATTTCGTGCTCTCCCACCTTCCCAACTTCAACTCCATCTCTGGCGTCTCTCTCGCAGCTGCAGTCATGTCCTTGAGGTACTCTAAGAGAAGATATTAGTGATACAATCTAATGTCTAAATTAAAGAACATAAAGTTTTTTCTTTAGTTCTGACGGAAATTTGTGCCTTTTGTGATTCGTACAGTTACTCAGCCATCGCCTGGACAGCCTCTGTCCACAAGGGTGTTCAGCCAGATACTCAATACGGCTACAAAGCTAAGACAGCTGCAGGAACTGTCTTCAACTTCTTCGGTGGCCTGGGAAATGTGGCTTTTGCCTATGCTGGGCACAATGTGGTCTTGGAGATTCAAGCAACACTCCCATCTACACCTGAGAAGCAGTCCAAAGGTCCTATGTGGAGAGGAGTCGTGGTAGCATACATTATTGTGGCCTTGTGCTATTTCCCTGTTGCTCTAATTGGCTATTGGATGTTCGGCAATGCAGTCCAAGACAACATCCTTATGTCGCTCGAGAAGCCTACCTGGCTTATTGCAATGGCTAACTTGTTCGTGGCGATTCATGTTATCGGAGGCTACCAGGTAAAGGTTGATGAATGTTCTTGTCTGTCAGATTCATCCACATTGAATACTAAGTTAGGATTTCTGTATATGCAGATATATGCAATGCCGGTGTTTGACATGATGGAAACTTTATTAGTAACGAAGTTGAATTTCAAGCCCTCTAGTTTTCTCCGCTTCGTCGTCCGTAATATTTATGTTGGTAAGTAAATTGCTGAGCTTAATATGTCTAAGTTTCAGTAATCTTAGCCTTAAACCGGGCCTGCAACTTAACGTCTTGTGATTCCGCTTGCAGTATTGACAATGTTTGTTGGCATTACCTTCCCCTTCTTTGGTGGTCTTCTCGGATTTTTTGGTGGATTTGCTTTCGCCCCGACAACGTACTATGTAAGTAGCTCTGGTCTCTTCTCGCTGTAGTTCCGGGAACCTTGGGGGATTGTTATGTTTGAACAAAAACAAGAAGATATACTAGTCTCTGTCATAATTGGCTCAATATCAAGTCCCTGTATTGCGCAAAAGGTTAAGAAAAACATCTGACATTGTGCTGACTCGTAACGTTTTGTTCTTCAGCTTCCTTGTGTGATATGGCTTATCATCTACAAACCCAGGAAATTCAGCTTATCTTGGTGGACTAACTGGGTACGTTGATAAGCATCATTACGCTCATCTTCCTTGGTTTTTCTTGCAATGTGATTGCTCTTGACCTTATTTGTTTTCCATAATGGCAGATCTGTATCATTTTGGGAGTTCTCTTGATGGTCGTTTCTCCAATAGGAGGTCTCAGGCAAATCATACTTGAAGCTAAGGGCTACAACTTCTATTCGTAAAGATCCCACTCCCATACCAATTGCTATCCTCATCCATAGAGAAGGAACAAACATGACCCTGATGATGATAGTAATTATGAGGAAGAAGACAATTTAAAAAGTTTCTGGCAAGTATCAGAAACCTAAAAACCTATGGTTCCTGTTATATGATAATTCATTCCGCGGATAAATATAGATTCTGATTAGCAATGAGTGGATTGTATTAGGTATTAGGTGATAGCAAATTATAACAGTTGATTTAATCAGCAAATAACATCAGCTGTTTATTAGGAATGTTTAGTAAAATTAACTACTTAATATCAGCTGTTTATGTATAAGATGACTTATAAGGACATGATTTTAAAAATTTATAAAAATACGAATATTATATCTTAGTATTTTATTGAATATTCTTGTAAGAATTTAGATTTTCAATCCTGATTAATAGTAATGCAATTAAGTAAAAAAAGTGAATTTATTAATACTAACATAAATTTCTTATTTATTAAGCAATTTATTTAAATTATATAATTTCTAATTATTACGTACATCTAAAAAAACAAAATAATATACGCCAATATATTTAAGAAATAATGAACATTGACTACTCTAATATTTGTTGATAATCTAATAGAAAATAAGAGAGTTCGAGAGTAATAGAATAGAATAGCATTAACCAGTCTGGCACCAGATATTCTTTTGTTATTTTTTACTTATGTTACAAAACATTCGAAGTTTTTGTTGTCAGACTTATACTCTTTGTATTTTTAGAGCTTACTCTCTCCATTTAATAGAGACCCACTTTACAAAATACAGTCTTTGAAGTAAGCTTTCAAGCTTTTGGTGATTTATTCAATTATTTAGTGATTGCACAATGGTCAACCTATCTATAACTTTTTGATTTTCAGTCGGTTGGCTGTAGTTCAGATCCTCTGTCTAATATTATGGTATTTTATTGTGTCCAATAAATCTCAGTCATTTATTTATGTGGATCCTGCATAAATTCTGCGTGAATCCCACAAAATAAATGGCTGAGATTCTATGAGACAGAAAAAGACGGAATAATATTAAACAGATGACCGGTTAGGCTGGTATTAGCTACGTACGTTCAAAAAGGTAATGTATGACTTTTGAGCCATCTACCAAACTGGGGCATAATAGTGATCGGTGAGTGGGTTGGCAAGAGCCCACTTGGACGGTGGAGTCATTTGTAAGATATTCTATTGCAGTTTAAGATCATCACATTTTGGCTGTTAACTGGACAGTCATTATCATTTGAAAATTTATATTACTATTGCAAATTAGATATTATCAAAATTGAACTCTGTAGCATTAGGAATGGCAACGGGACAGGTATGAGGCGGGTATGCCATCTCCCGTGGCCGCCCCC
>JAOQMK010246814.1:0-10534 GCA_027564415.1 Erythroxylum macrophyllum
TCCATTAATGCTAACCTAATTTAATCAATTAGGCTAATCATGCTAAATTAATCATAAAAAAAATTCTGGGGCTAACAGATGGAACCTAAGACTTGATGTTTTGAATCGATTCCTGATTTAATGAAAGGTTTTAGTTTTCTTGAGAATTATTTATGATTATATTATATTGAATTAAAATTTATCAGCATTTACCTGAATAGTTATAGCTATATATAACCTTAGAAATAGGATCACATAAATCTTCCAGGTTAGGTCAAATCTATCATAAGAATTTACAAAGTGAGGTATGCATAGGTCAAATCTATCATAAGAATTTACAAAGTGAGGTATGCATTCTTAAGGGTTTTGATTAAAAAGAGATTTCAACCATTTAACTTAAGAATAGAAGCTATATTTGTTAAGAGAGAATATAGTTTTGAAATTGGAATTTTTAGAAGTCCAAGGAAATAAGATTAATCATTGAGTTATAGGAAAAGTTGTAGAAGAAATTTACGTGAATCTTACTTATTTATAATTTCTTTAACCTTATTCATTGCTTTAATTTATTGATTTAAATTAGTCTTTTAAATTTCTTTCAATCAATCATTAACTTCATTAGTAATAAGAAGATAATTAATACTGACAGTTTTAGTCCTCATCGAATCAACACTCTACTTACTAAATTACACTATAAAAATTGAGATATGGATTGAATTATGGTGAAATAGAGTTTTAGTGACCTTAGGCTTCTAGTGATTAGAGTTTCAATGTCATTAGGCATATGTAGAAATTGAGTTTCAATAACCTTAAGTTTATGTGGAAGTAAAATATTAGTAACTTTACGATTCTATGGTAGAAAAGTTTTATTCTATGGTAGAAAAGTTTTACTGTAATTAGACTTTTTACATATAACTCTATAAATATTTTGTTAAATGTTGTAGTTGTCATACTTCTTCTTGTATCATCATTCTCACATTAATCAAATAATACACCCCCTCGTTCATAGATGTAGGTCATATCAATTGACTAAACCATATAAATTTATGTAATCTCTACTTCCTTTTTTCTTATATATATTATAATTGGTTTCAAAGCTAAGACTTATTGTCAAGATGTCTCTATATAATTTTAATATTGACAAATCCAATTAATCAAATAACTTTACCTTATGGACGGTGAAGATGAGAATGGTTTTTGTTTTGTGAGAATGCACACCAATAGTGGAACAAGAAGAAAATATACCAAATAATTTGAGGGTGTTACAAAATGGAGAGATTCTGTGAAAGGAAAAGAACATAATACAGTTATATCTAAGTGAAGAGGTCAGAGGTGGTTAACGAAACTACTGTTGCTTTGTCATGAAAACAACTTGAAAGTAAGTATAAAAATAAATCACTTACTAATCATTTATATCAAAAGTAGAATTTATACACTTTAAACATGTTAGAAAGTACATAGGAAAAAGATCAAATTGATAGTTTTAATTGGATCATCTTGGATCTATAAGGTGTTAGTGTTAAAATTGATGATGAGAATTAAGCAACGATCCTATAGTGTTCCTTAGAAAATTTATATAAGATTTTCATTGATACCATCTTATATAGGGAAGAAACTATTCTTATCAATGATGTAAAAGGTTCCTGTAGTCTAAAGAATTAAAGAAAAAGGTTTCTGACATATATGAACATGGATCAAAACTGGCTATAATTATCAACAGAGGTAAGAGCAAAGAAAAGGATATTGGAAACAAGAACAAGTCACGATCCAAATCAAAGGTTAAAATTGTTTAATAATTTAATAGTGAAGAGAAAGGACACTTTAAGTGGAAATGTCTACAATGTAAGAAAGAAAACAAGAAAAGGGAAACAAATCACAAAGTGAGTGTGACTGTAGCACATATTAATTACATTGAAGAGGATAAAAGAGGAGGTAATGTTTTTATAGTTGGTAAGCCTAATTCTATAAGTTTGTGGGGTAATGGACACTGTAGCATCTTTTCATATAATCTTTAGTAAGGTCTAGTTTTATTTTTATAAAAAATGAAATGGCATTGTCAGGTTAATTACTTATGGAGATAGTTTTGGTAAAGGAAGTGGTTCATTGTTAATCCAAATGCGTGATGGAATTATTGGAACATTTGATGCTTGGTATATTCTTGAAATTTGAAAGAATCTGCCTCCTTTGGAACTTTTGATAGTCAATGGTATAAATATTCTAAAGTTAATGGGCAACTAAAAGTGTTAAAGGGTGTAATGACTGTAAAGAAAATAAAAATAAAATATGTAATGTATATCCTAGGGTAAGACAATTATGGGATTTGTGATTGTATCTCAATCATCTTATAAGAATAACAATATAAAATTATGGTATCATATGTTGGGCCACATTAGTGAGTATGGACTTGAGAATTTAAGTAAGAAATGAATGATAGATGGAGTTATGACTGGGAAGATGAAATTTGGTAAGTCTTGTGTTTTTGGCAAGTAGCGTAATTCAATTTTAGTAAGGATACTTCCACTATAATTCTCGATTATATTCATTCAGATTTATTGGGTCCTTCTTTGGTTCAATCCCATGGTGGATATAATTATTATCACACTCATTAATGATTATTCAAGAAAATTATAAATATAATTTTTAAATTAAAGTGTTTATAAAGCTTAAAGAGTGGAAGAAAATGATTGAAAAATGTACTAAAAAATAGGTTAAGACCCTAGAATAGATAATGAGCAGAAATTCTGTAATAAGTCATTTGATGAGTTTTCCAGGAAGAAAGGTATAGTGAGGCACTGCAATGTACGTCATATACAATAATAAAATGGAGTTGTGGAACAGTTAAACGCTAGACTATCAAAGCGGTTTTAAGCTTAAGCAATTAATATTTGCTGCTTATTTGGTGAATAAATCTCTATCAAGTGTAATAGATTTTAAGACTCCTTAGGAGGTATGGTATGGTACTCCCTCTAATTATCTTGCCAGAAGATATTTGATTATTGATAAACGATTAATTGACTATATTTATATGCTCATATTTAGCATGTTTTGCTTGTTATGTAATGGTTTTTATAGTATCTTTGTTACTTATTTCACTTCAATTGTGATTGTAGGGGATAATTGCATTTATAGACTAAAAGAAGAATAATTCAAACAAAATCATGACATAAAACGAAGATTTGAAGTAACTTTAGGGTTTCAAGGTTGTGTACAATGACCATATAAGTCACTGTAAATGTGTGGAGCTTCAAGGACATTGTTTCTGCCTGTGTGAACATACACACCCATGTATGTTGACGTACACAAACACGTATGTTATCCATGTAAGTCACTATGCCTATGTAAAATCATGAATTGAGGTATTTTAGAAATATATGATCACTTATACGACCATATAAGTGATCTTGTATATCCCAGAAACCTTAGCTTTTACTATAAAAGGATATTATTAAAGGCTACATAAGAAAGGAAAGTGTTATTAGTCAGAACAGACACTAGAGTAGAGTTGGTTTTGAATAGAGGATGAGAAAAACACAAAGATTCCGTCATAATGTCCAATAAAGAGCATCCTTCAATCCAAATTGCAAGAAGATTTCATTAGAGACAAAAAGGGGAATATAAAATATGAATTCTTTTATTTCTATTTGTTCTTCTGAAAATTTGTTATTAGATTTGTTTTCTATGTTTAAGAACTAAATTGTTTAGTGCCTAGGTGTGATGAATCCTAAGTTGTGATGATAATATGATATAATTTTTTATTTAATACAGTTTTATTGATTGGTTTATTACTATTCAATTATGTGTTATAATCCTAAACTAATATACCTAAAATATTAGTCCAATATTTGATTTCATATGATTGAGATTAAGAAATCATTTCTTATGAATAGAACTACCATAATTGGAAGGATGTAAACTTAGAAATAGGCCGACATAAATTCTCTAGATTAAGTTCAAACTTAATAGTGAAATTCAGTGAAATTCACAAATCAATAATACAATCTTAGGGGTTTTAACTAGAAAGAGATTTCAGTTAATCAACCTAAGGTTAGTTGTTAATAGTCTTAAGAAAGATATTAACATAAGATAGGAATTTTTATGATTAAATAATCAATAATTTAATTACTTGATAAAGGGTCAGTGTTTAAGATATATTAGGGGATTCATCACATATTGACTAATCATAGTATTTTCCTTACCTAATTTCATTATTATGTCAACTTTAATTTATTTTTTTAATTTGATTTTTAAACTTATGACCTAATTTAGCATTTAGATTATAGTGAAAAGGGTTAATACTAGTATTTACATTCCTTATGGGATCAACTTGTACATGTTAGTGTTAGCTATTGCTACACCGTACACTTCTTGTTAAAACTTAGTTTAAGTTAAATCAATTAGTTACCTTACATATGCTTATGCTAATGATGGCAAACTAGAGTTAAAGGCAATGAAGTGCATATTTCTATAGTATGCTAGTGAAATTGAAGGGTATTGATTATGGTGCATTGAAAATAATAAAACTTTAAGATATGTAATTAGCAAAGATTTTACCTTTGATGAATATGATATGTGTGAACAGAGGGAGGAGTTTAATAATCTTGCAAATAAAAAGGATTAGGTTGTTAACCAAGAGCTAGAGCTTGAAATTAAAGCTCTAAGTAGGACAGTTGTAAATTAGTCCATGGATGTGTAAGATGAATAATCAATATAAAGTATAATAGAAAGGAAGATAAGAAGAGAAATCAATAAACTTGTCAGGTATTTAGCTTATGTTGATGTTAGAAAATTAATCGAATATTATATGCCTAAGTAGTACCTAAAAGTATAGACGATGATGAACTAAGGATTTTTATATAGATAATAGACAATAAAGCATTAGAATGGATAGTCACCATAAATAAGGAGAAGCAATCCCTAAACAAGAATGAGGCGTTGAAACTTGTACCTTTACAAAAAGATGTAAAATATATGGGATATTTTACGAATAAAGTAGGTATTTTAATAATTAAGCCATTTAGGTTAAAAGCACAGCTAGTGTCATAGGAATTTTCATAAAAGGAGGGAATTAACTACTAAAAGGTATTCTCATTAGTTATGAAGTATCAGATGATGCGAGTTCTTTTAGCTATAGTAAGTATATTTCATTTATAAATGGAGCAACTTGATGTTCAAACTACATTTTTGCATGAGAATCTAAAAGAACATATATTTATGTCACAACCAAAGGGTTTTCATAATTATGAGAAAAAGGACCATGTGTGTTTGTTGAAGACATCCCTGTATGGATTGAAATAATCACTGACGTAGTGGTACAAAAGGTTGGATTCATTCATGTTGTCTCATGACTTCATTCATAATCAGTTTGACAATTTGTTTACACTAAGAAGGTGTCAGATGGTTCATGGATTTATTTGTTTTTATAAATTAATGACATATTAATTGTAGCTAATAATAAGGTTGAAATTAATAGTATTAAAAGCTTATTGAGTAGTGAGTTTGAGATGAAAGATTCAGCTGTAGCCAAGAAAATATTAGGAATGGAGATTTGGAGGGATAGAAGAGCAGACTTATTTCCTAATCGCAAAAAAGTAAATTGAAAAGGTAATATAAACTTTTCAATTAGATTAGTCAAAGTTTGTTTACACTTTTTTGGCAGCAACTTTTAAACTTAACACTGGTGCATTACCTAGTTCATATGATGAATAGGATTACATGAAGCAAGTTCCTTACTCGATAATAGTTAGAAGTTTGATGTATGCTATGGTATGTGTAAGACTAGATCTATCACATGTATTTATTATAGTAAGCAAGTTTATGAATAATCCTATAAAAGCTTATTAAAAATTTGTTTTGAAAAATAAAATTTAATTCATGAATTATATGAAAATAAATTCCAATTATGTAGATGAATCCTAAAAATGGGTCACTACATCTAAACAAACACTTGAAACTCCAAATACACTGCTATCTAACCACATGTTTTACACCTCCACTAAGATGATTGCTGGTATTTACTCATCTTCTTAGCTTCTACAATCTTTCACCTAAAGCTGCTCATTGAATTATCTGGCTTTACATTTTGTATTCATTAATCCCCCTTTGCTTCGTTTTGTTCTATTGGTGTGGACTCAGTATAGCTTCACAACTGCCTATTGTTCAGCATTTGTGAGTCTCGCTTGCTTTTTAAGCTTTTGAACCTTACATAATTTTTTATATGTTTGTGTATTATACCTTACATATTGTTAAGCTTTTGATAACTATAATAACACAATGGACTATCAGTATAAGCTTAGATCTGCTAAGATGTAGCTAAATCTTGATTACAATCCTCCGCAATATTTGAGTTTAACAGTTGTTCTCTTACTTTATGGAGAATTACTTGCATAACATTATCTTTTGTCCTCTCCTTGTTTTGGAATGTTTTACTATTTTGCTCCCTCCAATTCTCCTAAAAATTGTTGCCCATGATAATTAGATATTCTGTCCAAGTAGCTTTTGATATGTATCAGTGATTGATTAGCCATTGAACAATATTTGGGAGTGTTTTATCATTAATATTCCGATGATATAGCTCCTTAACTTTGTTCCATATTGAATAGGAGTAAAAGAATTTAGAACATACTAGTAGAACATAGGTTTCAATAAGAATTTGTCCAAGGTGCTTAACCTATTTCTCATTCTAAGCTATAAGATAAAAATAGTACATGGCATCAGATGTTTGCTCTATACAACCCTGTGTCATAGCACAAAATGAACACTTGTCTGAAGGATTTTTCTATAAAATCAATTAGAGAGCAACTAGAGTGGTTGATTATGCCACAAGTAGCAATCCTGGAGAGATATATTTGGAGAGTAGGTAGGGCCTAAATGTTGAATAGCAATTGGAAAGTGGATCCAATGATTACGAGATATTAGGGAAAATACCATTCCTTGACTAGGATATCCTAATACCTAAGACATTTCTTCCTGGTAATGGATGAGGGAACCATTCCCTGTCCAATTATCATACCATAAGGATGCCTTTTCCCATCCCCAGCTCTATAGGAAGTGTTTAAAATAATCCCATCCCTTAGCTTCACAAGATGATAAAGAAACTAGGAGTGTGATGCTTGCTTAGATAGAGTCCATATGCTTTTTCCTTTAAGGAAATATCTATGCAACCACCTTATCTATAATAAGTTCTTATCATCCAGCACTCTCCATAGCCTTTTCAACATAAGTTTTTGATTAGTTAACTTCATAAAGATGACTCCTCTTTCCTCCCTAGGCTTACAAACACCCAATCACTTCACTTTAGTATATCCTCCACTTCCTATAGAATTACCCTATAGGAAATTCCTCATCATCTTTCAATTGTTTTAGTGAGTCCTTTGGAAAGAAAAATATGTGAACTCCACTATATCTATAAAGAGTTGACAGCCTTAATCAACAGGATTTTTCCACAATAAGATAAGTCCTTATTTGTCTAAGAGCCAAGTCTTCTTTATATTTTCTCCATCAGAGGTAAGCATTCATTAAAGTTTAATCTCCTAGTAGTGATTGGAAGCCTTGTGTAAAGCATAGGTGCGAATTTCCTAACTATACATGTTAAGCCTGCACTACTTAATTCAAAAGAGTTAATAATTGTTGATAGGAAAAAAAATGGATCTTGCTGAGATTAATTTCTAAACCTGAAATGGCTTTAAATTGGTTCATAAAACTCATTAAAGTCTCAACCGATTCAAGTGTACTATGTAAAACAGAACAAGTTCATCAGCTAAACAAAGGTTTAAAGAGAAACTCTTCTACATTTTGAATGATATCTAAATTTAGGGTCTTAAGCAACATTGTACTTCAACAATAAAGTGAAAGCTTCCATATATAGGTTAAACATATATGGGGATAGAGGGTTACCCTATCTTATGCCCCTAACTCCTTATAAAACATTTCATTGATAAGAACACATAATTAAGTGGATGTAGTACAAGATTTAATCCAACCTATGAAAGCATCACGAAAGCCAAACACCTCTAACATTTGGAATAAGAACTTCAGCTTACACAATAAAAGGCCTTACTAAAATCTACCTTTATAGTTCAATTCGGAAGGATATTTTTCCTTAAATAACCCTTAACGAGTTCTAGTACCTTTAGTATAATATCTTTAATATTTTTGTCCTTTATGAAAGCCCTTTGTTTATCAGTGATAATATAATTGAGGACAACCTTCAGCCTGTTAGCAAGGATCTTAAGAATGATTTTTTAAAAAAATTATAGTAAGATATAGGTCTAAATTTAACAAAGTTAGAGGGGCTTGAGGTTTTAAGAACAAGAAAAAGAAAGGTATTATTAATTTCTTTAGGTAGCACTCCCCTAGAAAAAAATTCTTGTACAATATCTCTTACCACTTATCCAATCTCTAGTCAGATCTTGTGAGTGATAGAAAAAAAACCACTCAGCCCATCTGGACCAAGAGCCTTCATCTTATTTAATAGAAAAACAATATCTTCATTCTCTTTATTCTTAATTGGCTTATTGAGCTTCATTGATTCCACATTTGAGATCTTCTTAGTAATAAAAGCTTCAAAGCATATACAAAAGAGGTTATTTCATAGGCAGATCTAATAGGTTCCAGGCCCTTCAGAGGCCATTCACTCCAGCACTCCCTCCCACGCGAGCAGAACTATCATTGCTTTGTTTGGTTTGAGTGTTTGGGCGAGCATTTTGTGCTCTCATTTGGGACTAAACAAGTTGTCCCTTTGCTACTTGTTTCTGTTGATTGTTTCATTAAGCATTTTGAGGCTATGAGTGCTTGGCTCCAGCCAAGAAGCTTGCTATCCTGCCCTTTTAGATCCTTTTCTTATTGGCGGTTTTTATTAGTCCAGGGGTCTTGTTCTCTACTTTGTTGTTTTGAGAGTTCTTACTCTCTCTAGCCTGTACATACTTTCTTTATTAATTTCATTCTCTACTGATTTAACAAAAAAAAACTGACAGCTTCCTTAAGGACATCTTCTTGATCCCTAAGCACTCTACCATCTTGGCTAGTAATCAAGCATATTTTATTAGAGTTTTTCCTTGCTGTTAAGGAATTAAAGAAAATCTTGGTGAATTTGTCACCATATTTAATCCAATTAACCCTCACTTTTTGTTGAATCAAGGAGGAGTGATCTCTAATAGCCTGCAAATAATCTTTTAAGGCTTACTTTTCCTTATCTAGAAGGAGAGAGTCACTAAGATTAAAGGATAACATGAATTGAGCGGATGAAAACTTCTCTTTTATTAACTACAATTTTAGTGTTGAGCACTCTTCTAGCATTTATCTTTTTTAGTTCACCCTTAATGGCCTTAAGCTTTTGAACACAAACATGTTGCTTTTTTTCCAAATGTTGAAACTTCCAATCCTCTCAAGGCAACTTCTTGAAAATCATCATCATTTACTAAAAAATTGTTAAATTTGAATGCAAAGTATCTAGTAACTTTTTAAACATATCATCAGTTAAGATTTGTGTATGGTTTGAGAACAGGGGATCCATGAAGGTGCCCTTACATTCAGGGAATTAAGCTAACTAATTAATGTTGACAAGGCTCTATCAAGTTTTTTTTTTATAAACTAGTTAGAAGTCTATTTGTTGCTCCAAGTGAATGTATATACATCATATTTTAAGTCAGTAGCACCCATATAATCTACAAAATGCTTGAAGTCTTCATTGTAATTTCTTAGGTTACAATTACGCTCAACTTTAAATCCGTACAGAGTATAATTGAATTTCCCATAAATAATCCAAGGACCACTATATACCCCTTATACCCTCTTTAGATTGCACTAAAGGTTAGTTCTATGGAAGGCTAGATTAAAACCATACACAAAGGATATGTAGATAGAAACATTTTCCTAGAAAATGTAGCTTAACATGTATGAGTTACGCATTTGACTTTATCTCCTCTAGTCTCGTAGAATTAGATTTGTAGAAGATAACATTTCTACCATAAGCATGATATGTTGATTAGAGAGAAATTTCTATTGGGACCCCAATTTATTCATATTCCTGATGTTGATCTTAGTTTCCAAAATTCCTAAAATCTGATATTTTTCCCTTAATACAAAATCCCACAAAGCATTAGCTTGTTTTTGTAGTTCAATCCAAGTACATTTAAACAATATTTGTCGTATTAATTTCTTTTCAACTTTCGAACCTTTTTTTCTTATTACTTCTTTGAGATTTCTTCTATACCACACTCTAATGTTGATCCTTGTCTAGCGCCCTTTTGCTAAACTAAGTTGAGGACTATTTGTAGAATTTGCATTCTTATTCACATCAGCTTCCTCCAAAGTTTATTACTATATAATTCCTTTAGTAGAAGCCACACTTTCTGGTAAATAAATGGGGACAGGTGCTTACATCATTAGAGCTGAGTCATTTGCCAAAGAGGTGGGTTCATCATTGATATGTTGATAACTATGGGGATCTGCTTCTTCCTATGGCAAGAGTTCAATGTAGTTACTGTTAGCCCCAGAATTTTTTTTTATGATTATTAAGCATGATTAGTGAATTTAAAGCATTAATACACATGATTAATGA